>LZPO01118691.1:0-16211 GCA_001675575.1 Neotoma lepida | reverse complement strand
GTATCTATATATGCCAGAGTGTTTGTGTGGAGGACAACTCTTCAGAGTCACCTCTCTCCTACTACCTCTTAGGTCATGGGATGGAACTCAAGTCATTGGGCTTAAACAAAAGTGCATCTTCCTGATAAGACCCAGATGAGCTTTACTGAGAAGCAAGACCTTTGCAATTAATTCTTTGCCATAAAGTTGTGGAGTTTTAACAAGAAAGTATATAGCAGAAATTGTTTTATCAAATAGAGGCATTTGGAAATTCACATATAGCACCATCATCATCCCTTCTGAGGATTGGGATGCCAGGACAGAACATGTGGATACTCAGAGGCAAATCCCTAGTCATTCATGACATCTTTTATTATCCTCCCACATGAGGGCTCTGGACAGCCCTTCTGGATTATACTCTGTGAAATGCCCCAGTTGCTTCTTTCTTTCAGAGGGAAAGCTCAGCTGCTCTGGGGTCTCTGAGAGACAGCAGAGGTCCATCTGAACAGTGCAGCTTCCTGGATGTTCTGGTGGAGAGATCTTTATCTTTATGTGGGTTATCAAACATATAGTTTCTTAAAAATCTATTTATTGTTCTTTTAGGTGTGTTTTCCCTACATATAAGTGTACTTGGTGTGTGCATACCTGGTGCCCATGGAGGCCAGAAGAGGGCATCAGATCTCCTGGAAGTGGAGTTACAGACAGTTGTAAGCCACCATGTGGGTACTGGGAACTGAACCCAAGTCCTCTGCAAGAGAAGCAAGTGCTCTTAACTGCTGATTCTTCTCTCTATCCCTCAAACATACTGTTAAATCATATTTGAGGCTTCTTTGGGAATGCGTGACTCTTTGAAATCAACAGAAATTGCTTGGCCAGTTAGAGTAGTTAAGTCATTTCCTGGTTGTGATTGCTTTCACTCTTATGTTCTCTCACTTGCTTTTTCAATATTTCTCCAGCAATAAGTGTAGATTTCTCTGCAAGAGATTGACCAGCCCACCCACTCTTCACAGGCATTGGGAAGGTTCATCATGACTTCCCAAAGAGAAAGACATTGAGTGACCCACTTGTTCTGATTTGTCAAGATCTTCCTGGTTTTATCACTGAAGATCTCACAACTGGGAAGTCCTCTCAATCTCAGACAAATTAAAATAGATGGTCATCTTACAGGTGTGCTTCTGGGACTGGGGGTGTAGTTCAGCTGGTAAGGTGCCTGCCAAGCATTCCCTAAGCTGTGAGTTCAATCCCCAGCATAAAACAGGGTGAGTGGCATGCACTTGTAATGCCAGTGCCCAGGAGGCAGAGGAGTTCCAAATTATCCTCAGTTACATAGTAAGTTTGAGGCCAGCCTGTCTCAAAATTAGAAACACACACACACACACACACACACACACACACACACACACACAAACTATTACCTCTTCCAAAACTCCTGTCTTTCACCTACCTATAGAGGCCCTTTCTATTTTTTCTACCTAATGTTATCTTTTTTCTTTGACTACTTCTAAGAGTCATCTCTCTTGATATTCCCCTAAGCACTATTATTTAATTTCCTCCCTGACCTGATTAGTAAGAGATCCTTGTCCAAGATTGACAGAAGGCATTTTCTGAAGGGTATCAGGAGTGAGAAATAGATAGCAATGTCTACCTTATACGCACAGATCACAGTGTCAGATCTGCAGTCCTCACCACATAATCATCTCAACATGGGATAAGAGTTACTAAGGTTTTTGCTTTCCAGAGAGGAAACCAAAAGCTTACTGAAAATCACACGGCAAAACAGACAATGTGGATGGGATCTACAGTGTCTAGGTCATGTCTAGAGATAGAAGAGGTCATCTCCAAAGAGGAATTTCAATTACAGATGCAACATTTTTCAAAATGTTGAAGCTAAGAGGGGAAAATGTACTGTGATGTGAACAGGCAGATGAAGCAGCTATATGGAAAACTGAAATGTATCAGTCCTCTGTTTTTTACAAAATAACACTATGAAGCTTAAGCTTTGAGACTTAAAAATGTATTCTGTATAATGTGATTTGCTCATAAAATTATCGTGTTTGGTGTATTTAAAGACGTGAGAACATAGGAGGAAGCAGAAGAGTTTGGGGGAAATAGCTCTTTTTTGAGAAGAGTTAAAACATTTTTTAAAAAATCTATTAAGGTGAAATTTCCCATTTTTCCTGCAGATGTTCACAACTCTATTTCCAGCCCTCAGTGTTTTCCATTCTCAGTTAGCTCTCAGGAACCCTATAGGACTCTAACTAAACAGCCCAAAGAGCCATTGCCTCCTCCCATCCATCTGTCCTCCTTCCCTTTGCCACTTATGGGGCACTAAGTCTGATAACTCACTTTACCTGGTGCTTAATCACATTGGGATCTTTTATGCAACTTTCTACTCCTGTGGTTAACCCCACCTCTTCAGAAATATGGATTGGTTGATGCCTGTGGTCACTCATGATGGTGGCACTCATCTCACTGGGCTGAGCTCTGACATAGGCTGGAACTAGCTTCATTGAACTGACATCTTTAGGGAATGGCATTACCATTACAATCATGAACTCACAGCAGTTGGGGCTGCCTACATTGAGACTGTCAACATTGTCATGGATGTGGGAGCGGCTCATGGGTTCACTATTGCCCTAGGTGGATGCTGGAAAAGGAAATCATTCTTTTCAGTGATATCACCACTGGTAAGTCTCCATGCTCCAGGGGGCAGCTCTGTACTCATGCCCACATGGGTGGCCCTGGTTAGTTTTACTATATAACAAAATACAACAAAAACAAACACAAAAGACATTAAAGTGAGAAGGAATCCTTTAAGGAGGAAGAGGGAGGAAGAGGGCATGAGGGGGATCAGAGAAGGTGTAGGGGTAAATGTAATCAGAATGTATTATATACTTGTATGAAATTGCCAAACAAGGAATTTAATAAAGGAAAATGAAACTGATGAATCAAACATTACAATGAAAGAAAGTGTAATATGTAGCCATTAAAGTGTCTATAAAGAGCTATGTACACTAAATATGTGCAAATTCCTGAGTATTAAGTGAGGCAAGTGAAATACAAAAGAATGCAGAAGTATGTTCCATTAATGGAACAGAAGAGAAAAGAATGATAGGCATACAGTCACTTAGCTTCTCTGGAAAGAGATCTAAAAAACCATAACAGAGAAGGGACTTAAGTTTCACTTTAAAAAGTAATTTGTATATATTGGCTCCACATATTTGGTTAACAAAATAGATAAATGGATAAATAAAATGTGTCAGTGATACTTTGACACATTGTATACATTCAAGAAGTCACTGGGTTGGGAAGACGGCTCAGTGCTTGTTATACAAGCATGAGGAGCTGAGTCCAAATTCCCAGCATCCATGTGAAAAAGCCAAGCATGTCAGAGCATGCCTGTAACCCTGTGCTAGTGGGCAGGAGCAGGCAGATCCCAGAGCTTACTGTCTAGCCATTCTAGCTAACCTGGTGAGTTTTGGGGCCAGTGAAGAACCTCATTTAAAGGAAATATGTTGCAAAGTAGTAGAGGGGTGCCACCAACATTTCTCTCTGACCTCCCAAGGTATGCACACCCATACACATGCATATGCTTTCTGTGCACACAAAACAGAAGTATGTCATACCTTAATTAAATTTTGAAATCTCTATCAATTAAGTGATCATCCATACAAAGAGCAGTTCACACATGTACTTGAATGACCTGAAGTACCGCATTGCCTCTGAGGAAAGAAAGAAGATAGTCTTTCTGATTATCTGAATGTACCTCTGGATGGTCTCCTTAACTATTTAGTCACTTCTACAGCAAATGGCAGCTGGGGACTTTTACTATGCCCAGGACTGAGATGCACACTTGTGTTGCAGAGATGAATGTGGCTTTGCTGACTCACCTGACACACCACCCATCACTACAAGATGATGCAACAATCGCTCAGCACGAAGACACTTGATAATGATCCACAAAGAGGACTATTGGAGTTATTGATAATTGCCTAGGTTCAGAGCTCAACAAAACTTAGGAATCATCTTGTTGAGTTATTTTACGAGAAAGCCATGTACAGCAGACCTTTACTTGGGTGTTTACTCAAGGTCAGGCTGTGGTCTGAATGTGAAATACACCCAATAGGCTCATGTGTTTGACACTTGGGTAGATTGTGAGAACATTTAAGTAGAGCCTCATTGGAGGAAGAAGGTCACTGGGGGAAGGCCTTGAAGTTTTATAGCCTGGCTCACTTCCTGTTCACTCTCTGCTTCTTGACTGCAGATGGGACATGATCAACTGGCCTCTTGCTCCTGTCACCAGGTCTTCCTTGTTGTGACAGACAGCATTCCCTGAAACTGTAAGTCAGAACAAACCATTCCTGAGTTAAATTATTTCTTATCAGGTATTTGGTCACAGCAATGAGAAAAGAACGAATATAAACATGTGAAGATGAGGAATCAAAGCTTTTTTCAGCCAAATATGTATTTTTACTTCTACCATGTAACCAACATCCCTCAAGCATCTCAGCAGCATGAACCAACAAGCGTTAATTTAGTTCTATATCTAAGGGTTGGTGAGGGATGAAAGACAAGACTCTCCTCTACTCTGCTCCTTGGGGCTTTCATCCAACAAGATGTCCTGGGCATATAATTCTCTTGGCATTAAATTCAAACAAGAAGGTAAATAAAGAATAACTCACAAGGCCTTGGATGATGATGTCTTGGAGGTGGCACAATGCCATATCTAGAATTCTACTGATTAAAGATTCATATGCTAGACTCAAATTAGGGTATAGGGCATTGTTTTATTTTCTTTTACTAGAATAAAATAAAAGCGTAAGAGACAAAAGATGGGACCAGATCAAAGGATGAAGAAATAGAATCAACAATGAAATCTATGACAGGGATTTTGGTCACAACTCAGTGCAGGGGGTTGCCTCTTAAAGAGTGACTTCTGATGTGTGACGCCTAATGTTCTAGGTAGTACAGAGAGCGTGGAAGACACTCCTATCACCACTCCAAAGTAGGGGACAGAACAACAAAGGAACTGGATCTTTTTCTTCTCTTTCTAATCTAATGCAATCTTCTTAAAATGTGTCAAAGTACAGGAGCTTAGGCAGGTGATACTGAGGGTCACCTTGGGGAGGTGATACTGAGGATCACCTTGGGGGGGTGATGCTGAGGGTCACCTTGGGGAGGTGATGCTGAGGGTCACCTTGGGGAGGTGATGCTGAGGGTCACCTTGGGGGGTGATGCTGAGGGTCACCTCCTCGGGATCTCAGGGAGGTGATGCTGAGGCTCACCTTCTCAGGAGCTAGGGAGGTGGTGTCCTGCTGGATTTAGAGCATGAAGAAGGAAACAGAAGTTTGTTAGAGAGGGGGTAGGTGTTCTTTTCTTTCAGACATTGTAAAAGTGGAAGTCTTTCCATTATTTCTTCAAAGCTAAGATATGAATGTTGTGTTGCTGTGAGGAAGATGTGTTTAGATAAAACAAGTGTATGGGTACAGCCTTGAGGTGTAAAGAAAGGCAAAATCTGCCTTTCTGGGATTCTATTGATCTTACTAATCAAAAAGAACAGGCTCCACATCNAACAGACCCCAACCCTTCCAGGCCCTACTTGGACTCTCTTCCTCCCTGACAAGGACCTTATAGATCCCTGTGGTGGATTAGTCAGGAAGAATGGCTGGAGGCACTCTTTTTTGTGTGCTGGAAAAAATAGTCTGCAAGGTTACTTTCCCAGTAATCATGTCTGGTGTTTCCTTGGAGGCAAGCCTTCTATAAATTGGGAAACACTACAGCAGGAGCTGAAATGACTGTTATTGAGCTGCTTCACACCCAAATCGTAGATATTGGTGCTGCAGAAGAAGCAATTGGGTAGGTGTTGAGTTGGTTTTCAGGATAACTGGATTGCAAAGACATTCTGGGATGATTCACTGATAATGGCACAGAAAGAGAGAGGTAAAAATAATAACAATGGATACCCATATATGGAACTCTCATTCTGTGCTGAATATCTCTCCCAAGTCAACTTTTCTCACTACCATAGGGCAGTAGTGGCAGGTACATGACCTATTGTTGGCCTATCAGATTCTTCCCTTGGATTCTGACTCAAGTGAAGTGATATTAAGACAGTGGGAATCATTGGGATAAATGATTGTTTATCCCAGAGTTGACCCCTAAATAAAATCACTGTGGTAGGTTATTTTCTCTGTCATCTGAACTGAGCCACAGCAAGTACAGGTATTTGGTCAGTCTCAGTGTGTCAAGGAAGGGGGTTCTGCGTTAGTGTTTTAACAGGACTAGAGAAACAGATTGCCCTCCCTAATGTGGGTAGGCCTTATCTGGAGGCACAAATAAAAAATAGGCAGGCTAAAGGAGAATTTTATTTCTCTGTCTGATACCTTTTGAGCTGGCTTGTGTGTTTATTCCTGCATTTGTACTATTGCTTGCACCATTGGCTTCAGTGCTTTGTAGGACCTTGGACTCCAACTGAAACCAGCTTTCCTGAGTCTCTCACTTGTAGATAGTAGGATGAGAGACACCATGGTTTCCATAACTGCATGAACCAATTCCTATAATAGGTATAGATATAGATATGAACATGGTTACAGATATGCATATGGATGGCTATAGATATAGATGACAGATACAGATATGTAGATAGATGTAGATAGCACAGTGTCCTAGTTCCATTTCAGTTGTTCTGATAAGACACCCTGACAAAACTCAACTTAGATGAAACAGTGTTTTTGTCCTCACAGTATCAGTTCACAGTCCATCATTGTGAGGAAGTCAAGGCAGGAACTTGGAGAGTCATATCAGACCCAGCCAAGAGCAAAGATAATAAATGCAAGCATATTTGCTCTCAGCTCAATTTATTTACCTTTATGCCATTCAGAGTCCTGCTCATGAAATAGTGCTGCCCATATCCAGGGTGGGTCTTCCCACCTCTTCTTAACCAATTAAGAAAAATTCCCAACAGATATGCCTACAGGTCAACCCAGTCCAGGCAACCCCTCCTTGGGCTGTCTTCCCAGGTGGTTCTAGGTTGTATCAAGTTGATAATTTGAAGTAATCGTCACATACAGTTACAGAAATATCATCTATTGGTTCTGCTTCTCAGGAAAATTCTTAATTTTTTTACATGTTTTATTTTAATTTTATTTTGTGTATGAGCATCTTGCTTATATGCATGTACACTGTATGTATGCTTGGTGCCTGCAGAGGTCAGAAGAGGGCATTAGATCCCCTGGAACAGGAGTTACAGATAGTTGTGGGTTAAGATGAGGGTGCTGGGAATAGAACCCAGGTCCTCTGCAAAAGCAACAACTTCTTAACCACTGAGTCACTGGAAGGTCCTAATATAACTGTTAGGACATTTGTGCTGTGACGGTCCATTGGAAAAACCAGGGTGTTAAGCCAGTGCTTGTTTGGCCTGCCTCCCACCAAAACACTCCTGTTCCCTGACTGCATTCAAAGGACCAACAACCAGCTTCTGCTACTGTGACCAAAACTGTAGCCGATAATAAAGTCCTAGTCCATGGATAAACACTATTCTCTTTATTTATTGTGTATACAGTGTTCTGCCTGCATGTCAGAAGAGGGTACCATATCTCATTATAGATGGTTGTGAGCAACCATGTGGTTGCAGGACCTCTGGAAGAGCAGTTAGTGCTCTTAACCTCTGAGCCATCTCTCCAGACCCAACACTATTCTCTTAAAGGCTTAAAAAAATCTGTAGCACTGGACCTGGTGCAGGAGGCTTGTTAAGCCAACTACTTGGGTAGCAGAAGCAGAATCATGAATTAAAGGTCCCTACTGGCTAGAACAAGTCTGGTGACATTTTGAGTAAGTTAGTGAAGTGCTCTGTCCAAGTTTTAAAAACAAAAAGAGCTTAGGATACAGTTCAGTGGTAGAGTACTAGCATGGTGTGCTTGAGTCCCTAGATTCCATCCCCAGTAAAACAAACAAACACCCCTCCATAGAAATCCATGGAGAGGAAACCAATAGCTAGTGAACAGCAGAGCCAGGATTTGAACTAGCATGCCACATCTAGAGCTTCTATGCCCCTCTTTATAATATTATGAATACATGTTATTATATTATGAAGGTTTCCTATCAGAGGGTAGCAGGATGGTTGCTGGGTTGGTTTTGCTCCCTCAGTGTGGCTATTTGCCAATGCTTGAAAACAGAAATTCCCAGAGTCGGCCTCCTTGCCTCTGTCTGAGTGAAGAAAATGCAAATAGTCAAAGCTGGATAGACAGGGTGTGGTCTGCTCTAGTTCAGAGCTAAGCACCACACATGTGGACTCTCACTAAATCATTGGGGGTTCTGCTCTGCCACTTGGGGGAGGTGGGAGGTAGTGAATCTTCTGGTGCAGGCTTTACGACAGTGCATGGCAAGTCTGAGGAATGGCCGTGAGACCAATCTCAGCACATCGTTGCACAAAAGCATTCTGTATAAAAAAACAAGAACTCTTACTTTGTGCTGGGCACCATCCTAAATGTATTCTATAGATTATGTTCTAATGTCCTTATGTATGATGTTTCCTGTGATCTCAAATAGGAGTTGAAAGCTTTGCAGGCTGGTTTTGATTGATAAGGATTCATGGTTCTGATATTGTAATTGGGGTTCTGGATTCTCTCACCCTACCCAGTTTTGTTCCTTTTGAACCCAACTTTGCAGCCACCTACATACCCAAGGTGGGAAAGGACGGGGGCACAAGTCTAGAGGAGCTCGTTGCAGAGGTGGCTGTTGCTACTCCTTTGTTCTTGTTTGGTTTTGTGTACATATGAGAATGCATGTTCAAGTATGCAAGTGGGCATGTGTGTATGCACACATGTGTGCACATGTGCAAAAGCCAGAAGTCAACCTCAGGTGCCATTCCTCATTTATTGAGACAGAGTCTCTCTCATCAACCTGGAACTTGATGATTCAGCTAGTCCAGCTAGCTAATGAGCCCCCGACACTCACCTGTATCCACCTCTGTGGTACCTGAGTCACAAGGGCACACAGCCACACCCAGCTTTGTTTTGTGGTTCTAGGCATTGAACTCATATCCTCACACTTGCATAACAAGCAATTCACCAGTTGAGCCATCTGTCTGGCTCCCTTTGTTTCTATTTATTTACTCTTAGAGAGTAAATATTCTAGCCTTAGATATTCCACATAAGCCTGGGTCAGCCTCCCAGGCTCCAGGGCTAAATTTCATCAATTTGCAGTATATATTTTACTCTGGGAATGGGGGATGGGGAAGAAGACACGACTCCTTACTTTCCCACCCACAGCCTTGTTTTCAGAGGGCTCTAGCTGGCTCCAAGCCTGGAGCCATAATAAGCCTGCTGAATTAGCTGCTAAGAGAGAAAAGGACGGGAAACTATTAGGCAGCTGTCTGGCTACTTTGGGACTTTCTGGCTCCAGGGGCCCTCGGGACACTGGGGAGGGGCATGGAGGAAGACTGGATTTGAAGTTGAGCTCATTTTCAATTATCTTTTTTCTAGTAGTTCACAATAATGTCATTACTATTATTCTTCAACACGGGCAGATATGCTGATGTGGTTGACTGAACTCAGTCAAGGCCTTCAGGTTTTTCAAGGCCATTTCCATATCTGTTTAATGAAGATAATATATTATATAACAGACATTATTGCCATGAGAATTAAGAAGAGTATAAGCCATGCATTTTCTCAGAAAATACAGTACACAGATATTATGATATATACACTGATTGAAGCTCTCTTCTTGTGTTTAGCAAGTGTTTAATATTCATCATATGTCAGCTATTGTATTAGTTACTTAGAAAATCTTAATTACCACTAAGATATAGTTCTTATACTGTGCACATTTCACAGACAGAGCTTTCCAAACCATTGAGTAACTGCTCAATGATCATGTGGATGTTAATTGGTAGAGACAACATTATTGTGACTGTTCTTGTCATATGGACCCTGGCTCTAACACACATACACCCATGCACATACATCCATGCTCAAACCTACTAGTAAGATAAGACAGACTCACTTGAATACATAGAGAACAGACATCAGGTAGCAATACATAGCCAGGTGTGCTGCTAAACATCTGTAATTGAGCACTGGAGAGGTAGTGTCTCAGTTAGGGTTTCTATTGCTGCAAAGAAACTCTGGCCAAAAGACATGCTGGGAAGGAAAGGGTTGATTTGGCTTATACTTCAGCATTGCTGTTCATCACTGAAGGAAGTTAGGACAAGAACTCAAACAGGGCAGGATTCTGGAGGCAGGAGCTGATGCAGAGGCCATGGAGGGGAGCTGCTTACTGGTTTGCTCATCATGGCTTGCTCAGCCTGCTTATAGAACCTAAGACCAGCAGCCCAGGGATGGCACCACCCATCATGGGCTGGACCCTCCCCCATTGATCACTGATTGAGAAAATGCCTTACAGCTGGATCCCAGTGAGGCATTTTCTCAGCTGAGGCTCCTTCCTCTGTCAACTCTAGCTTGTGTCAAGTTGACACACAAAACAAGCCAGTACAATTGACCCCTTGTCAACTAGACACACAAACACATAACTATTAAGCCACAACCCTTCCTTTCTTATTTATCCCCAAGATCTTAAATAACTTTAAAAGTCCCACAGTCTTTACAAATTCAAACACTAAAATTTCAGTCTCTTAAAATATCCAATCTCTTTTAAAAGTTTAAGTCTTTCATCTGTGGGCTCCTTTAAAAATCAAAATTAAATACCTTCTTCAAGAGGGAAAAACCAGGCCACCATTACAATCTGAACCAAGCAAAACCAAACTCCAACAGTATAAATAACTCAATGTTCAGTTATCTGGGCTTCACTCACAATCTTCTGGATTCCTGCAAACGGCTTGGGTCACTTCTCCAGCTCTGCCCTCTGCAGCCAGCACACACAGCTTGTCTTCTGGGCTCCAGCTGGCTCCACTCCACTGCTGCTACTATTCTTGGTGGTTATCCCATAGTACTGGCATCTCCAAAATGCTGGGGTCTTCTACTGCAACTGGGCTGCACTTTCACCAACAGCCTCTCATAGGATGTCTTCATGGTGCCAAGCCTCAAATTCTTTGCATGACCCCTTCAATCCTGGGCCTTCAACTACCACTGAGACTGCACCTTCACCAATGACCTTTCCTAGCCTCTCACAGTGCCATGCTTCAGCTGATCTCCATGATCCCCTTAGTGCCTTCAAAACCAGCACCACCTGGGTGACTCTTATGTGTCACCAAGTCCAGATGCCAGCATGAGGTACAACCTTGGCTGCCTCTGGAGCACAGCTTCTCTATGCTCTTAGGAGACACTTCCCAGAAGATTTCACCTCAGTGATGCTGGTCTCTTTTTAGTCACTGCTAATTTCTTAGCTCCAGCTGACCAGCATCAAGTATCCCAGCAAAGCAAAATTTTTGCTTTAGTAGTTCGGGTTTCTTGTTAATCACAACTGATTCTTCAGTTCCAGCTAACTAGAACCACAGGATCTTAAGTCAAAATAGCAAATGACCCTGATAGAGTCTTTAAACTTCCCTCTGAACCTTCATAAGCCAGGCCTCCCTCCTCTGCACTGCTCACCGCTCTTAACATTCTTATCATCTAAGTTCCCCAGAACATCCCACAGAGCTCTTAACACTCAATGGCTCTTCTAGCCCAAAGTTGCACAGTCCTTCCACTATCCTCTCCCAAACATGGTCAGGTTTGTCAAAGAACTAGCCCACTATGCTGGTACCAACTTCTGTCTTAGGGTTTCTATTGCTGAGACAAAACACCATGACCAAAAGACAAGTTGGGGAGGAAATGATTGAATTGGCTTACACTTCAGCATTCCTATTCATCCCTGAAGAAAGTCAGGACAGGAATTCAAACAGGGAAGGATCCCTGAGGCAGGAGCTAATGCAGAGGCCATGAAAAGGAACTGCTTACTGGCTTGCTCCTCCTGGCTCGCTCAGCCCGCCTTCTTATAGAATCCAGGACCAGCAGCCTAGGGATAGTACCACCCACCATGGGCTGGGCCCTCCTTCATTGACCACTAAATGAGAAAATGCCTTATGGCTAGGTCTCATGGAGACACTTCTTCAAGTGAGGCTCCTTCCTCTGTTGAACTCTAGCTTGTGTCAAGCTGACACACAAAACCAGCCAGTACAGGTAGAGACAGGGGGATGAAGAGTTCAAGGTTATCCTCAGCTACATACAATGTCTAGGTTTCAAACAAAAACAAACAACAACAAAAACAGAAAGAAAGGATAGATAGAAAAAGAAACAAAGCACAAACATAGAAAGAAGCCCTTGTTAATTTATCGACTTTAACTTCTTCTCTACAATCAGGGTATTTTTGAACTTTTTATTTCAATGCCAATTCCCAAGGTGATAAATTATGGCCAGCAAAAGGCAAAGGCTGCCAGAATTATTTTCACTTAGGGGAATTTGAGGCCCATGATAGGTGACAATAGAAAGCATTCTGAGAGAAATCATTCATTCATTCACTCAGTGATGTAGTGTTGGCCACCAGCTATGTCCTATGCACTATGAAAGACTCTGAAGAGACAGCCGTGATGTGACATGATGCATGGGTCCACAGCTATCAAAGACTGCTGGTGTTGGAAATGCTCTTGTCACATCCTTGTAATGCTATCTATTTCAACAAGATGGTTGTAATCTGGGAACAGTGTCTTCATTCAGGATCTTTGTTGTGGATGCTCAGAATTTGGGGGTGCTACTGTCTATCATAACAATCACTAGCTACTTTGCTTAATTACACTTGAATTCAAACATATTAAAATTAAAGCTTAGAAAACCTTCGGGGACTTTGAAACCATATAGCCACATTTCTAGTGTCCAGGACCTCCACCAGCCACATTTCAAGAGCTCAATACCTAGCCTGGCTGAGGGCTTCCATACTTGCTAAATCAATGCATAGAGCTTCATTGCAGAGCACTAGAACAGAACATTAAAAAAACAAGAGTTTAGAGATAACCAACTTCGGTTCTCCTTATACATTTGGTGAAATAGAGATCCAGAAGGTAGCCACACAAGGGATGCATAGTGCATCTAACCTCAAGTGAAAACTCAGTCTTTGCCAAATAATAGGCCTACTTCCAACATGGTCTTACCCAGCATGCCAGCGTCCCTTCACGAATCAGGGATAGGAGGTCATTGGCCTCAGGTTTGACATTGCTTTGCATGTTCTGTGGATACCAGATAGTCTTCAGAGGAAACATTCCAGAACAGCCCCAGCTGTTTCCACTGGAGGTCACGTGCATCACTGATGACAAAAAGGAAAAGAACAGCAGCAGCTGTCCTGTGTGCATGGCTCCTGGGACTGTGCTTGGCAAGCAACATCTGTTTTAATAGTCTGATGTTAAAACAGGGAGCAAAAAACAAGAATCAGAAAGGTGAATTAACTTGTTCAAGGTTACCCAGCTAAAAGGGAAGGGAGAGATGGAGATAGAGAGAGGAAGGGAGGGAGGGAAAGAGAGAGGGGTATGAACGGGAACCTGAGTCCTGATGTTGAATTTCATCTTAAAGCTTCATTTTCATGAGATAAGGAACGATTAAAATGACAGGTTTTCCTCTCTTCTGGCTCTGCTTCAAATTCAAAAATAAAAACAAATGTAAAACCAAAGTTTGAACAGGAACCATCCCTGCTGGGAAAGCCACACATGCTCTTCTCCTTCCTGGCCAATTGTAGCAACTCTCTTCCATCTATAGACCAGGACCCCCTGGAATCATGGCTGAGGCCAGGAAGGACAAGAAGGAGCCATGGGTGATGTTTCTGGAGATGCAGAGAGACACTGAGCATTATGTAGGATTCTGAGTGATCCCTAGCACCCCTGTCTCATGTAGTGGGTAGCTGTTCCAGCTTTGACCTGGAAGCATTACCTTTAATGAGGCTTCCGGTAACTGCCACACCTACCTATTACCTACCCCTGGGACGGGCTGAGACAGCCTTTAAGATCGGAGATCTAGATGTGCTGGCCCTCTTGTTTCCTCGTAATCCTGGATGCTGGATGGCAGACCGAGTCAGAGTTCTCCAGAGAACCCTGCTGGACTGCACCTCACCTCTCCTGGATCCTGTAACCAACCCCTTTACTGGCTGTAAGTTACCCCCAAATAAACCTCCTTTTAACTACATGAAGTTGCCTTGTTAAATCCCCACTTTAGTCTCAGGATGGATGAGAGAGAGAGACAAACAGAGACACCCTTGATGTCAGGCTCCCTTCCAACCTCGGTCGCAGCTGTGCCACTTCAAATCCATGTCAGGCAAGGAGGAGAGCCGGCTTTATTCTTGTGTGATAAGGCATTATCACCTCTTATTCATGTAGGGTTTACCTGTAGTGTCACTTTGATGACTGAAATATTTGCTTGAGAGTTCTCCCAATGGATCTCGTAGAGCAGGCGGAATGCAGCTGGCTAGTGAGCTTTCTCACCACTAGTTGAGTTTGTTTTGCAAAAATAAACGCAGTGAAATGAGTCTTTGGAGACCTGAACCCAAAGGAATGCAAGCAGGGGAGGTGACTTAGAACCACACCGCAGAAGGCTTTCTGCAGCAGCCTGGATGCTGCAGCTTGGTTTGGAAAGTGGTAAGAATTTCAGAAGTGAGATCCTTTAGTTCATTTGTTTTCAGCAGACAACTGCTATGACCTGGGCTTATTTGATCATTTTGCAAATATTAAGTTCTTGCAATGTGCCTGCTACTCCTCTAGGTCCTGAAAACTGGTGCATGCACCAGAGAGACACATCCAGGGAGCTGGCATTCATCTAGCATAGTGATTCTCAACTGGGGATTTTGGAATTGTCAGGAGGCATTGTTAATTTCCATAACAGGGAGAGGGTGGAACACACTTTTGGAAACTGAGAGTGGAGGCCAGGGATGTTGTAAACCATCCTGCAATATACAGAACAGCCTGAGCAAAACTGGCAAGATGTCAGCTAGTGCTGCGGGCAGTGGGAAACCCTGACCTAGCCATAAGCTCAAGAATGGCACAGGCCTTTCTCCTTGCATTAGAAATCACAGATGGCACCACAGTGCAGAGTGCACAGGTTATAAATAGCAGATCAAAAAGTAAGATTTTTGTGATAAAGCTTTGGAAATGATCCAAGGATATACCAATGTCAGGCTTTTAGTATTACAGGCAAAATTTGAAAACCTGTGATACTTTTACTCCCAAGTAGCAGTTCAGGGTAGCCAATGTGAGACATCCACAATTAGGAACTCCAGGTGATTGCTGGGGGAAATGTCTAATGAGATACTAGGAATCAGGAAGGGTCTATGACAAACAGCCATAGACTTTGGAATCTGCCACACAGAAGAGTCAGTGGTAGCTGATAGTCATCAGATAGCAGCTACGAGCATGCACTCATCATTGGATGTATCATTCCAACTACCCTGTGAAATGGAACCACAGAGATCCTGGCTTCACAGATGAAGGAGCAAAAGCAGAGGTTAAGTAACCTGCCCAAGACCATCCAACATAGCAGGAGCCAGCTTTGAAAGACAGCACTTTGGCAGCAGAACATGCACAGTGCCTACACTTCCTCTCAGGGTGCTCATCGATGGTTAGGGAACCACCATTTAGCATCCCCAGCTGGCCAGTTGGTCCTGGAAGGTAGACTCAGACTGCAACAAATGTAGAAACCTAATCTGAAATGGTTAATACAGATTTCTTCAAGCCAGTGCTTGGACATATTTGTTGTCTAGACTCTGCTGTTGCCCTGGGTCCCATTTTCTGAACCATTCTACAAACTATCACCTTCCACAATCATAAGTATTCCTCCTGTTTATATAGCTATTGTAATTTTTAGACATCAAAGATTAGTGACTCCTCATACAGAAAAACTCCAGGGAGGAGTTTCTAAACCTGGGAAGCAGCTTGGGGTCAGTCTATGGGAAAAGGAGGATATAATATAGGAAGATAAGACTATAGCCTAGCCTCAGAATGAGGGTGAGAGGCTGCAGGAGGTGCACAAACCTAGATCCGTCTGTCTAGATTTAAATCTTGGGTCTACTCACTGTATAATTTCAAATAAGCCATTTACTATACCTCTAGTTTCCTACTTTTGGAAGAGGTATATATTAATGCTTGCTTTGCAGAGTTGATTAGAGGACCAAATGAGCCAGTGATGCATTCCATCACTCCTAAAATGCACATCTACACGTTACCATTGCTGGAATTGGAATGTGGCTTACAATTGACAGATTATCATAGATTATTGTGTGCACTTTTTTCTCAGCATAAAATAAAAATGTAAATTATTGATTGC
>LZPO01118688.1:0-16252 GCA_001675575.1 Neotoma lepida | reverse complement strand
CTGCTAATGCGGGAAAATGTTGCTTTTGTAATATCATGGGCTTAAAATTTTTTTCTTTAATTCTGACTTTTTTCTCTTCTGTGTTGGAGGAAACAGTACCAAAGCTCATTGTGAAAAAAAAAATTACTGACATCTGTTTTCTTTTTCAATTCAATTTGACTGAATTTATAATTGTTTTCAAGAAGACCCTAAGCTTGTGGAAACAGATTCGTATTGAATGCATTTGCTAGTTTGGTTTACGTGGTCTTTAAAGTACGAACTGCGGTCCAATGCGTGTATTTAAGAACACGCTTTGAGNACAGTAAACAATAAAGAAGTGAAGAAACTTTGGCCATTTCTTAAAATAAGGACAAGCCTCTTTCATAAAGTCTAAGGAATGGAGCCTCCCAGGACTAAAGAAGAAAAACTCACTTTACATCCAAATGTTTGAAGCTCCAAGAGCCTTCATCCCTCTTTGCCCCCTCAGAGTCTGAGGACAGAATATAAATGGGGTTTTGGTGGTGTGAGATGATGGATGAGGGTCTCCTCTGGTTGCCTGAGGATCTGTGACCAGCACAAAAACTGCTTGGTCTGGGTTAATTAATTGCAGGAACAGTTTATTCTGATGCAGGGCAAGCACCTTGGCTAAACTCTCAGCATCTGTGTTGATTAAAGATCTGAGGCTGGAGAAAGCACATAGTTGGGGGTCTTAGATAGTTTGGGAGCCATCTGGGCTTCTTTTAATGAGGGAGGGCTTCTGCATTCCAAGTCTCAAAGCTGCATTATTCTAGTCAGCATTAATGGGTGCCTCTTGCCCAGCACCACAGCACTTCAATTAAGATACTGTGATTTTCTCGGGTTATTTGTGTCAGCATTCTGTCCAGGGTTTCACCATAACTTCTCATTTCCTACAGCCCCAGTGATAAGAGAACAGAGTAAAAATCTTACTGGCCTTGTTGAAGTCCAAGTCCTGGGTGGAGAGTAGACAGAGATTTGTTAGTTGTGAATGTCACTGTCAATGACATGTCCACTAGGCTTGGTGGCATCTTTGAGATGTGAGTTACAAAAGGCGTGTTTTTCTGAAAATCTTATCTTCAGGATATTATGTCTATAATCAGCTCTTGTTGGCTTTCATCTTGTGTTTTGCTCTTTGTTTCTGTAACTATAGAAATGGTTTCACAAGTTCAATAAAAAGGAAATAATAAAAATAGAAAATAATGTCACATCAAAAAAATCCCTCAGGAAGTTCATATTTGGTAACTGTATGGCTTGATTGTTTATAAAATGATGAAGCTAATCCAAGGATTTTATTGGAATCCTAAATTACATACCAAAAGGCTATTTAAGCCCATTGTCAGCTTTGATGGCATTCAAGGCAGCAACAACTTAGGTCCAAGCAGTATTTTTCCTCAAGTGTTTGCTGTTTGTATTCATAGAGATTTAAGTCCGTCACTGCTAATAGTCTACTCATTACACCAGAAGCTAGGATCACGTCTTCATTTCATTACTTTAAAAAACATTTTTATTATCAAGTACATCACAAATACATGGTTATATAATGTACAAATGGATTTGTAAAATAATAATACAATAAACGCCTATGTCCCCCCTTACCCTAAGAATTAGCATATCACATATTTGTCCTCAGTGCTATGCCAAACTGCACTCGCTTCCAACCCTCCTCAGAGGTAACTGCAGTTGGCATTTAAATGGTATTTTGTCTTCCTTTTAAAAAAATTCCACTTGCAAACATCCTTACATTATGTGTGTGTGTGTATGTATGTGTGTATGTGTGTGAGTGTGTGTGTATACTAGAACGATAGTGTATGGATTTTTGTGCACCTTGTCTGCTTTGCACACTCATGCTGCAGAGNGAAGTGCATAGTTGTGACTTATTCATCAAGAATGCTGTAGAGTATTAAAGTATATCCATTGAGTAAGTATATTAAAATTTACCAAAATGTTCTATTGAACAAAGATGTTGGGTGGTTTTAAGTTTTACTATTAGGAAGAGAGCTGACATGAAGGCATTTTCTAACACAAATGGGTAAGAATTTCTCTGCATAGAGCTCCAGGAATGAAATTANTGGATTTTTCACATTCACCAGTTTCTTAGGGTTTCTATTGCTGCAATGAAACACCANGACCAAAAAGCAAGTTGAGGAGGAAAGGGTTTNTTTGGCATACACTTCCATATTGCTGTTCATCACTGAAGGAAGTCAGGACAGGAACTCAAACAGGGCAGGACCCTGGAGGCAGGAGCTGATGCAGAGGCCATGGAGGAGTGCTGCTTACTGGCTTGCTTCCCAAGGCTNGTTCANCACCAACCTAGGGATGGAACCACCCACAAAGGACTGGACCTTCTCACATCAATAACTAATTAAGAAAATGCCTTACAGCCAGATCTTCTGGAGGCATTTTCTCAGTTAAGCTTCCCTCCTTTCAGATAACTCTAGTTTTTGTCAAGCTGACATAAGACTAGCCAGCACAACCAGTAATGTGTGAGTGTTCCTGGGGCATTGTCTTCAGCAACATCTGCTACTATTGCAGTTAGTGGGAGAGTCTGAATTGTTGAAGCTTTTTCGAAATACTTGATAGATTTTATTTATTTATATGTTTCATTGTTGTGTTTANACATGAGTGTCTTGTGTACCAGGCTGCATGTGTGGAGATCAGAGGATGACTTGTAGGGGTAGGCTCTTTCCTTCTTCCATCTGGACTGTGGGGGATGGAACTCAAGTCTCCAAGCTTAGCTGCAAGTGCCTTTACCCACTGAGCCATCTTGCAATTCCCCTAGGCTTCTTTTTTCAGTGAAGTTTTAGTTTCATAGAAAAAATGAACATGAAATAAATTGAGTTCCCATATATCCTCTGCCACTGACAGTCTGCTCTGCTATTGTCCTGTGTTAGTATGGTACACTGGTGTGCTGAACCAAAGTGCATAGTTCACATCAGGATTCACCTTTGGCATTGTATGTTCTGCAGCTCTCAACAAACAGATGATATATACCCCTTCTCTGAAAGTCCCATGACCCCTTCCTTCTTTCCCTTGAACTGTGGATCTTTTCATTATGCTATATTTTTTTCCTTTCCTAGAATGTTATGTAGTTGGAATCACAAAATATGTAACCTTTTCAGATTAGCTTCTCAGAAACATGCATTTAAAGTCTTTAAAAATGACCTTTTGTAGCTCAAGAGCTCATTTCTTTTTTTATTGCTGAATAATATCCCTTTGTTCAGATGCACCACAGTTTCTCTATCCATTCACCAAACTGAAGGACAGACAGCTTGGTTACTTTCAGGCTTTGNGAATTACAAACTATAAACTTTGTTGCAGATTTGTGTGTGGATTAAAGTTTCTACTATGTTAAAGTAAATGTCAAGGAGTACAGTTGCCCGATCATAAGCTAAGTTCTACTTCACGTTGAAAGACTGGGCAAGAGTGACTAACTGGCAGCAATGAAGCCTTGTGTTGGAGACCAGCACCACATCAACCAAGTGTAGTGGCACAGGCCTGTAATGCCAGCACTCAGGAGGCAGAGATAGGAAGATCAGGGGTTTAAAATTATTTTCAGCCACTTAATGAATTTGAGACTAAGACTATAAACCCTGTCCCTAAAAAGGAAAAGAAGGGATGAAAGGAAGAAAAAAAGATGGATGGCTGGAAGAAGGGAAGGAAATAAGGAAGGAAGAAGGAAGGAAGTTAGATTACTCAAATGTTTACAAAATGATACATTCCCAGCAGCAGTAAAGGGAAGCTCAGAGTGCTTCACATTCCCAGTCTTTTAATGTTGTCAGTGTTTAGATTTTGGCCTTTCCAATAGGTGTGTGGTATTATCTTGCTTTGATTGACAGTTCTTNAATAACATATGATATCAACTGTCTTTTCAAATGCTTACCTGTCATCTCTTTATCCTCTGGGTGGTGTCTGTTCAGACCTTTTGTTCATTTACNTAGTTGAACTGTTATCTTCTGAGTTGTTGGGTTTTCAGAGTTCTTTATATATTTTGAGCAAAGTCCTCTATTTGATGTGTCTTTTACAAATGCTGGCTCCTATTGCTTTCTCATTCTTTTGACAGTGTCCTTAACCAAGTTTTTAAGTTTTAGTAAGTTAAATCTGGTGTTGTCTCTAATGGTCATCACCANACTCAAGGTCAACTACATTTTCTCCTATGTTGCTTTTTAAGGGTTTTATGTTTCAGGGTGCTCATCCCTAAATGAGACACACCTATCTATATCACACCCTCCCCTCAAGGCTCAGGGATCTTAATGGAAGGTGAGGAGGAAAGATTGTAAGGGCTAAACACTTCAAGGAAACAGTGTTTTCTGGACACAACAGGGCAGATGCATCTATGAACTCATAGTGACTGTGACAACATGCACAAGACCTTCACAAGCTCCAGCCAGACCCAACCCTAGCACGGGGGATAAGTGGGCATGAAATTTCACTCCTGGCTGAGCTGGGAGATGGAGAGTCAGTTTCTTTAATTGTGTGACCCTGGCGGATAGATGACACTCCAGAGCAGACCCCACACCCAAAGAGCTGGCCAACACAAACTAGATTTAATGGGAAGGGAGAGAAAGGTAGCAGGAGAGAGAAAGAAAGATGGGGGAGGGAGAACAAGAAGTTGCTTGACTGGGGTGGTGGATCTGGGAAGAGTTGGGAGAGGGATAAATATGATCAAAATGCAGAGATGAAATTGTCAAATAATTAATTTTTTAAATTAGGCTTATCATCCATTTTGAGTTAATCTTGGAACCATGTATGGTATCTTTCTGGATTCTTTGTTTTTGCAGATGCCTGCCCATTGTCCTAGTACTATTTCTTGAGATATTGTCATTACAACTATGATTCAGTTTGGGCTAACTATGGGGGAATGGTGTAAGGCCCTTNTTTAATTTTATTTCTGCATATAGATATTCACTTGTTCTAGCACTATTTCTTAATTAACTATGTAGCTTTGCCTGGCCTGGAGCATACTATGTAGACCAGGCTGGCCTTGAACTCNCAGGCAGCTGTCTGCCTCTGCCTCTAAGTGCTGGAATTAAAGGGATGCACCGCCATGCCCAGCTCAACAGTATNTCTTTAATAGATAACTGCTTTTTAGTGTATTGCCTTTACCTTTTTCAGCCATGTGAGTTGATTTCTGAGCTGTCCAGATGTTCCACTGTCTCTTCTTCTATTAACCTCCTACANTTGATTGCTGTAACTTTACAGTAAGTTTTGAAGTCAGGGAGAGCCACTCCTCTGACTTCAGTTATCTTCTTCACTNTGGGATTGGCTAATCTGGGTCCTTACCTCTTCATAGAAACTTTTTTTGCTGNGGTCCACAGAATAACTTGCTNCATTGTGAAGAAGATTCACCAAGTTCACAATTTGTATTCATAGCCAGTGATGTTGAACATCTTTTCAAGAGTTTGTTGTAGTTTGTATTTCTCTTGAGTGAAATGCATTCAAACGTTTATGGTCTTTAAGTGTTCTTATCGTTGAATTTAGAATATTCTTTCTCATTTTTATTCTGTAGTCCTTTGTTGGTACCAGGTTGTTCAGAAAAACAGAAATANGATGTATACTGATATGTAGGAAGAGAGTTATTGTATGGGGTTGGCTCATACAATTGTGGAATTAAGAAGTCCCATGATTTGCCACTTGCATGCTGGAGGCCCAGAATAACTGGTAATACTGTTCTAGTTCAACTCTCAGGACCACANGTATGAGAGTCCAGGGACAGATGAGGGTGCTATCCTAGTGCAACCAAAGTGCAGAGTCCCCTTTCTTTTCTATCTAGGCCCTCAGTGAATCTGAGGGTGCTTCTATTCATTCATAAGGATGACCATCTATACTCAGTCTTCAAATATTCAAATGCTAAGCTCTTTCAGAAACAGCCACNACCTTCAGATATAGTGTGTTACCAGCTCTCTGGGCACCTCTTATCCTAGTCAAGTTGTTTCATAATATTAATGATTACACCTGCTTCTNTGATTTAAAAATATTAGATCTCAGTCTACAGTCTGTCTTTTCATCTCTTAGTATTTATTTCATANACAGAACTATCTAATTTAGCAACTACTCTTGAGCAGACATTGCTTTCTGTGTTACCTGTAAGAATTGTTTAGCTATTACACAATTACTTTTCCCAGTATTTTCTCTGAAATACTGTTATTTAGTGTGTTAGTCACTGTTCTATTGCTGTGAAGAGACACCATGACCACAGCAACTCTTATTAAAGANAGCATTTAAATGGGAGTTTGCTTACAGTTTCAGAGGCTTGGTCCATGATCATCATGGTGGAGAGTATGGTGGCACTCAGGCAGGTGTTGGAGCAGTAGCTAAGAGTTACATCCTGATCCACAGGCAGAGAGGCAGAGAGAATGGGCCTGGCATGAGTTTTTAGAACCTCAAAGCCCACCCCTCCCCCAGTGACTAACTTCCTCTCACAAAGCCATACCTCCTAATCCTTCTAATCCATTCAAATAGTGGCACTCTCTGATGACTAAGCATTTAAATATATGAGCCTATGGGGCCATTTTTTTCTTTTTTAAAAAATGATTTATTACTATTATTAATTTTTACATCCTGACTGCAGTTTCACTTTCTTTCTTTCCTTCCAGTCCCTCATCCCCCCTCCCCTCTGCTTACCCCCAATCCACTCCTCCTCTGTTTCTATTCAGAAAAGGGAAGGGCTCCCGTGGATATCAACAAAACATGGCATATAACGTTGCAGTAAGACTAGGCGTCTCCCCATGTATTTAAGGCTAGACAAGGCAATCCAGTATGAGGAAAAGGGTCATAAAAGCAGGCAAAAGTCAGAGACCTTATTTCCACTGTTAGGAGTCCCAAAGAACACCAAGCTATACAACTGTAACATATATACAGAACCTAAGTCAGTCCCATGCAGGCTTCCTGGTTGTTGGTTCAGTCTCTGTGAGCCCCTGTGAACCCAGCTGAGACTGTGGGTTTCCTTGTGTCGTCCTTGACTCCTCTGACTCTTACAACCCTTCCTCCCCTTTTTCTGCAGGATTCCCTGAGCTCTGTCTAATGCTTGGCTGTGGGTTTCTGTATCTGTTTCCATCAATTGCTGGATGAAGCTTCTCTGATGACAATCGGGCTAGGCAATCTCTGAGTGTAGCAGGACCATTAGGAATCATTTCATTGACTCCCCGCCACCCCCAGTTGTTTGGTTCTATCCTAGGTCTCTGGGCTATCTAGCCTCTGGGTCCTGGCACTCCAGGCAGTGTCAGGGGTGGGTTCCCTCATGTGGCATGGGTCTAGGGCTGGACCAGTCATTGGTTGGCCATTCCCACAATTTCTGTGCCACCTTAACCCCAGCACACCTTGTAGACCAGGCTGGCTTTGAACTCAGAGACTTTTCTGTTTTTGCTTCCTGAGTATTGGGATTAAAGGTATGTACCACCACTGCTTCACCATTTTAAATTTTTATGTAAGATGTGAAGTAGTAATTAAAATTTAAAAGTATATCCATATCAAATGATCAGCCCTGAAAATATACATAGAAGTAAAATTACATGGACTGAGCAGGTCAAACAATTAATGAAAAAGAGACCATGAATTAGTAAGAAAGCAAGGCAGTGTATGTGGCAGGTTTTGGAAGGAGGAAAGGGAAGGAGAAAACAATCTGATTATAATATAATCTCAAAAATAAAAGAAATATACATTTTTAAGTGAGCAGTATTTATCAAAAAGGTTATTCTTTTTCTATTGAACTGACTTTTCACTTTTAATCAAAAATTAATCTACCACACTTTGAGTTGGGCTATTTCTGCATATCTCTTTTGTTCTTTGAATTTGTGGTCTGTTCTTTCCCTATCACCGTATTTTCTTAATTACTATAACTTTATGTTAAGACAAAATCAGGAGGCATAATTTTCTAACTTTGTTATAATTTTTATAATTGTTCTTTTCTTTCATTATGTTTTATTTAGTCATTTTAAAATAACCTTTGTGCCACTGGGATCAACTCAAGGCCTACGCATGCTCAATAAATGCACTTCCTTTGTGTTACAAAATTAGCCTCAGAAAATTTTTAGAATCTTTTCTCTGTGTATAAATAAAAATACTAAGATTGGTGTATTCAGTTAAATCTACAAGTGAGCATGGGTATTTTGAACAGTTAGCTACAATGTGTCTTTGAAATAGCGAGGATGATACTTTTATCAGTTATCTCAACTTACTGATATTTCTACTCAGCCTTTTGCCTTCCACAGGATCCAGACACTGTGTGTATTTCTTCCTTAAGACTCATGTGTAAGTATTCCAAGTTTTGAACTATTTAAAATGGTATCATTGTAAATGTTGGCTTCTTATCTATTGCTAGTCTCTTCTAATATAATTGATTGATTTTGGTAAGCTTTCCAAATTTATTGATAAGTAACAATTATATATGAAATGAAAAATATGATTTTTCCATGTAAATATGCATTACTAAATGTATGCCACTATCAAGCCAATTAACATGTCAATTATCTCACAATGTTACTTCTTTTCNTATGTGATAACTTTGAAGACCTTGGAATTTCAAGTATACGAAACAGTGTCATTATTGCTAGTCACAGGCTGTTCTCTAGACCTCCAGATTAGATTGCTTTTGAGTAACAGAAGCTTCTACCCTTTGGCCATTATNTCTCCATTTCCTCTACTCTCCAGCCTTGGAAAACACCCTTCTACTCTATGTTTTTATGAATTATACATTCTTAGATTCCACATTTGAGTGAGATCACACAGTTTTTATTTTCCTGGGTCTAGTTCATTTAACTTGGTATAATGTCTCCCATGTCACAAAATACATGNTTTCCTGCTTTTNAAAGGTTAAATAAAATGTGTGTGTAACATTTTTTCTATGAATCCTNTAGTTTGATTCCATATTATGACAGCTAATCTTGATTGTCAACTTGATACACATGGGAAGAGAAACCTCAGCTGAGGAATTGCTTCCATAGATTGTCATGTGGACAAGTTTATGGGGGAATTTTCTTAATTGCTAATTGGTATAGGAGGGACCAGCCCACCATGGGCAGAGTGTTCCTTAGCCAGGTGGGCCTGAGTTTTATTAGAAAAGTACCTGAAAATGAGCCCAGGAGCAAGCCAGTAGGCAGCAAGCTCCACAGTTTCTGATTTAGTTTCTGCTCTGTCATTTTCAGTGACAGGCTGTTACCTGGATGTGAAATAAACCCTTTCCTCCTGTAAGCTGGTTTTGGCTAGTATTTGATCATAGCAACAGAAAGCAAACTAGACCCCATCTCTGGTTAGTCCGAAAAACGGGATAATGAACATTGGGGGTGCAGACAACACTTTTAGATCTTTGGATCCTGATTCCTTTTCTTGGGATATGTACCTAAAAGTTGGATTGGCAGTCATATTTTCATTTTTCTAAGGAACCTACTATATGTAGTTTTCCATAATGGCTATAGCAATTTACATTCCCAAATATAATATTCCAGGATTCCCTTTACTTTATGTTTTTATTAGGACACTTGCTATTTTGTCCTTTAATTTTAAAGATAGTGTTTTGTTATGCAACCCAGATAGCTTTAAATTGCTTCTGAGACTAGGAAGACACTTGAGGAATGATAGCTGAGGTCATCCTCTGACTCCCCTGTTCCCCCTACTCANGTATGCATTGGCATACACATGCCCACCTGTCCTAGTTAGGGTNTCTATTGTTGTGACAAAACACTGTGACCAAAAAAGCAGTTGGGGAGTAAAGGGTTTATTTGGCTTACACTTTCAGATCATAGTCCTTCATTGAAGGAATTCAGGACAGGAGCTCAANCAGGGCTGGAACCTGGAGGCAGGAGCTGATGCAGAGGCCATTGAAGGATGCTGCTTACTGACTTGCTTCACATGGCTTGCTCAGCTTTCTTATAGAACCGAGGACCAGTCCAGGGGTGACCCCCACCCACCATAGGCTGGGCCCTCCCTCATTGATCACTAATTGAGAAAATGCCTTACAGCTGGATCTCATGGAGACATTTCCTCAACTAGGCTCTTCCTCTGATGACTCTAGCTTGTGTCAAGTTGGAACACAAAACCAGCTAATACACCACCCACCCATGCAAACACACACATGCATGCAAACAAANACACACAGAGAGACAAATACACACTCATTTATACACTGGTATATACATGTCCACCTACCCAGAAACACATACACACAGAGAATGTAAGGAAATAAAAATAAATTTAGTGTAGAAATAATGTCACTCAGCATTGTAAAGTGCAAATAAGGAAGACACAATGCCTCTGTCATCGTCTGGGAACTTTGCCAAGTAGGCTAGGCGAGTTGGTCAGTGGGTTCTGGGATCTACCTGTCTCTGCCTCCCATCTCACCATTGCTGGGGGCACGTTTTCCTGCTGCACCTGGCTTTTACCTGGATCCGGAGACTAAACCCAGACCCTCATGCTAGCAAGGCAAGGGTTTTATCAGCTGAGAGCTACCTCCTCAGCCCTTTATATCAGCCCTTTGTGGGAGTTGTTTTTATTTATGTATTTATGCCACGAAAGAGTGTCCAATCTCCTTAAATGTATTTTTTGTATCATATTATTTTATATTTTGTTCTTTTGATATGNTAAATTCCATTTATTTATTTTTGTTGAAATAGCTTTATATACACTCAAATAAATCTCACTTGATCCTGTTATATGTTAATATTTTACTTATAATTTTCATGCCTTTGGAATTTTATTTTTGGTTTTCGAAGATCAACAATTCTTATTTACATTGAATATAAAGCTTTGCAAGCCATGGCAAATACACAAGTAAGACAATTGCAGGCCTTGGGTAAATCATCTACTTCATCACATCTGTGCAAGTGCAAACAGAGATGACATAAAGCATTCTTTGTTATTTTGGTCCATTCCTTATTTCTTGGTAAGCCTGGTATCAGTGTGTACTGTAACNAGTCTTTCTCTGCCCTGCCATCCAGCTCCCAAATAACAACATTGAGACTTCTTACTAATTATGGAAGCTTGGCCTTAGCTTAGGCTTGTTTCTAGCTAGCTCTTACAATTTAAATCAACCAATTTCTATTAATCTACATGCTACCACATGGCTCATGGCTTTTACCTCTCCTGCTGCATGTCCTGCTTTCTCTGCATCTGGCTGGTGACTCCTCCTTTCTTCTTCCCTAAGACCTCTCTGTCTAGAAGTCCTGCCTAAACCTCCTGCCTAGCTATTGGCCATTTAGCCTTTTATCAAACCAATCACAGTAACGTATCTTTACACAGTGTAATCAAACATCTCGCAACAGTGTACATCTGGAGTCCACATGTCCTTCCTGCATAACAAATTTCTAGATTTTTCTATGTGTCTAAGGAATATGCATCTTGAAGCATACTTTACCAATGAGCTTATGAATANTGATCATGTTTCATCAGGTCAGCACCTTCTCAACAACAAAATGGCATTCTGCTTCAATATTTTGTTTATGGGGATACAAGNTAGAAAAAGTATGACGACTTATGCTCATCACTATTAACATTTTTTTCTAGTGTCCTTGTCTGGCTTTGAAGATAGAATGATGCTCTGTGGCGTGGTGTGAATTTGGGACTGTTTCTCCTTTTCAGTTTTTGCAAGAGCTTGAGGAGGTTGGCTTATTGGCCTTTAAAAGTTTGTAGTACTCATTACTGAAGGCATTTAGTCCCNGATTTCCCTTGTTAAGAATTTTTTAAAATATTGATTCTACTTGTTTCTAGTTGCTTGCTGGTCTGTTCAGATCTTCTCCNTGTATAGGACAGGTTGTACACCACTACCAGAGTCCACGGTCATTTCTGCCTGGCTTTCACTTGAGGTTTTCATGATCACGTGGATCACTGACCATCCCTTTGTCCTTCCAGGTCTCTTAGGGGTTCCCTGGACTTCATGAGTTTGGATGTTTATTTCCCATTCCAGATTGGGTTATTTTGGTTTCATTATTACTCTAAATTGAAGCTTGCTGTCCTTTTCCCCTTGAATTAATTCCTTTATGAATCTCTCGATTCTGTTGCTGGTGTTCCATCCATCCATCCCATGACTTTCTTTACTCTTTTTTTCTTTGTTTCTTTTTATTTCTTTGATCGGATAATTTCAAATGACCTGTGTTTGGGGTCACCAAGTTTTTCTTGTTTGATCAAATCTTCCTTTGAAGCTTTCTGTAGATATTTTTATTTCTGTTATCTTGTTATTCATAATCATGAAACTGTTCTTTCTAACTGGTTTTTGTTTCTTTGTTGAACTCATTTTTTCTTCAAGTAGGTTTTGCTTATTTTAGTTTGTATTTAGTTGTATGTCTCTGCTTTTTTCTAACCTATGTAGATATCCATTTCTTTAGGGTCAGTTTCTAGGGCTTCATTTTATTTTTTTGGTGGAATCTTGTATTCTTAATTAATCTTGATACTTGTGGTCTTGCATTTGAGGGAGCAGGCAGAGACTTTGTCCTGTGTTTACAGGTTGGGTTTAGCATGTCCTCTTATTACAAGTCATCTTATCTAGAGATTATGGGCTAGTTAGCTGCTGAGGTCCACAGCAGAGCAGGCTAAAGGAGTCTTTAGTGTATATATCTA
This sequence comes from Neotoma lepida, assembly GCA_001675575.1. Lineage (NCBI taxonomy): Eukaryota > Metazoa > Chordata > Mammalia > Rodentia > Cricetidae > Neotoma > Neotoma lepida. The sequence continues at coordinate 3,712 of LZPO01118688.1, read as the reverse complement.
GAAAATCTAAATCCAGTGGTGCTGATGTGCTGTCTGGGTTTCTAAGAGTGGGTGAGCTTGGACCCAGAGGGAGTTGGTCTAGAACTTGTGTCTGTGTTCCAAGGTCTGGTGCCAAACCAAGAAGAAACAAAGTAATAAAGATAATGACACATTTTCCTTCCTAGTAAACCTCAAAGAATCTAAAGCAAAATCATAACTTAACAAGACCACAGTACAATAAANCAGATGTGTACATCTGGGCTGTGAGGATTTTCTGGCTTTAGGGTTAATGGGAGAGAGTCTGGTGTTGGAGTCTGCAATGAAGTTGGAGACATTTGCTTTCCTCCATGTGGATAGTGGTCCTCAAGGCTTCTCTTGTCTGGGCATAGAGTAGGTGTGACACCTTCTCTGTCTGGGCATAGAGTAGGCGTGACACCTTCTCTGTCTGGGCACAGAGTAGGCGTGACACCTTCTCTGTCTGGGCACAGAGTAGGCATGACACAGGCTATGAGAAAGCTCATCAGCTTCCTTTAATGCTGCCTGCATTCCACCTCAGTGCTACGATATTTTACCTGGATATCTTACCTCGTGGAAGAGATTTTCTTCATGGAGAGTACAGATTGATGCAGTTTGTTTTTGTATGTGTGATAAAAGGTCTCTTGTAGCCCAGGCTAGCCAATCTCGATTTCCTTCTAAAGTAATGAAAATAATAACTTTGATTGTTTTATATAATTTTTAATGTATTTTTGTCCTTTTCTTGTTGAATTTATACAACACACATTGATATAAAATTCACATGATTCCTAGGACAGTAAAGCAGATAATCTGTGCTTAAAAAGGAGTTTGCTTTGGCAAGAAGCTTTAATGTTTCACATCTCTTGGTAATTGTTTTCAGAGACATAGGTCAATTTTTGTTTTATGAATGATTTTTTTCTGTTTTAAAAACTCAGGAATTGGAAATTAACCAACTTAAGTGCCTCCCTATGAGGTATAAATCAATTTACAGACTTCTGGGTACAAAATTTCATGCCAGACAAACCANCATGAGGCTTCGTTGTAGAAGCAGCCAGGCTGTCATATGGACCACTGTGGGAAGTGCTCTGGTGACAACAGACAGTTTGTTAAAACAAACAAACAAAAACCTATTTAAATGTATTTTTAAACCCATAGAATATAAGTATCCCTCTAAGTACTAGTGTTGCTATCCAAGTTAATGTTTACTGCATTGAAATATATAATGTATCTTACTGTCAAATTGAATTCAATGTAATAAAATAAAAGGCAGTAAATCTAGAAGTTACGCATCAGCATTCGTGATGTTTATTTCTTTTATTCAGTTACTACTTCCCAATTGAAGCACGGAAACCGATTATATTCAGAGTAAGAGCACTTAACTGGATAATAGAGCCTATCATCATAAACATTTCCCAACTCGACTCTCCTGACATTCACCTGCACTCACTTTCCCTGTTGATAGTGATGGTGCTATGCCAAGAATTAATCCACTTTCCTCAAATTTGGAATTTAATCTGATCTCAAACCGACTGTTTTATGCTGCTCACCCAGTGTCCTGTTACTTACTCTATATGGACATTTTAATGCAATGTAATTTTAAATGTATCTTCCTCGTTTTGACCAATAGATGCCATGGGTTTTCTTTAAGAATTAGCAAGTTTAAATTACTTCATAAGATACATTCACATTCTTAAACATACCTATATTTAAAAATAACAGAACAAGTTTGTCCATTAACAAACCTATGCATTATCCAAATCTGCTCCAAGCTCCTTATGAATATGAATTAAACGCAGAGCTTCAGAAGGAAGGAAAGAAACTGAGACACTCATTTCTCATTCTCACAGGTTATTACGAAAGCACCTGTACAAGCAGATCCTGTTTCCATTTTAAATTATGCAATTTAAAATAGTTCTTCAGACACAGAAAATTTACGAAATAAAGATACAACACATCTATCTCCATGGTGTCTGCTGCTCTAAAACTGTGGAATGATTATTTAAAGGTGAGTGAGATGCTTAAAATTTCATAACCTAGAACAAGAGATAAACAAAAAGATAAGTAGCTGACAGAGGACCACTTACAGCGAGGGGCTCAGTCTACCAATACTACTTTCGGTTAATAAACTTCAGACAGAAGCAGAAATTTTTAATTTAAGGCACAGAAACAAATCAAATGGCACAAAACAAATGTCATATAAACCAATTATTGAATACCATAAGCAAGCAGAAAGGTTGATGGGGCTCTGAATTGACTCTGACTTAAGTAAACACAGGAGGATACACAAAGGAAAGTTCAAGGGGAAGAGGCAAGCTCGCGAGCATCAGAAGAGAAAGGCAGACTTTTAAGGCAAGCAATCGTCCAGTCATGACACAACTCTACTAGTATCACAAACATTTAATTGACGTTTTTTTCTTACAATGACAATAATCCTATAACACCTTCCTCTCATGTGTTATTTGCCATTTGGTTTGGATTTGCAATAAATGTGGGAAACAAAATTTCACACAGCTAGGTAAAAATCTTGTCCAGCTGGAATTAAAGAAGGACGCTGCTGTTCAAGGCGTGCTTCTGGAAGATGCCACAGAGGAGGGTGTCTAGACAAATCACGAAGTAACAGAGTTTTCTGTAATTCTGCACATGTGCAGCAGAGGGCACTAACACAATTACAGTATTTAGTTCTGATGGGAGTAATTACCTGTGGTTCTGGGACTCACAGGAAGTAGTAAAACAGAGTTTCTCATCCTCATCAATGAATAGTTCCTGCCTATCCAAATAGGGAGATTGTTTATATGAAATTTATTTAATTTTTATAGCTGAAGGGCCATAATAATCGAAAGTTAATGTTGATTACTCCCCAAGAAACGAACAACACAACAAGTGATCCCTGCACATCGTAAACCGGCTTCCTCAGAAGGCCCATAGCACTCCATCAACCCTTCCCCACTCTCCTGTTCTCACACAGCTACACTCACCTTCTCCCCAAACAGCGTCTCAGAAATCTGAAAGTGGGAAAACTTCTGGCTATGTTAGCAGCTTTTTATGATGCATCGAAGCAGTGTCTGGTTGTAATGATCTCCACAAGGTGATGGAAACCTTGACACAAGCAGAAAGAACAACAAATAGCTGGTATGAAAGGATGAGAAAGTTACCCCAAATCACACTCAAAAATGTTGTTTCATCACAAAGATGGAGAACAGATGGTCAGACAGTTTGTGGTCTTCACTTTCGAGGTAAAATTAATAGAACGGTGCTCTCTTTATGTGAAGTGCGGTGCATGTGAGCTAAGGTAAACAACCATTTGCTTTCTATCAGTGCTCTGTAGATGGAGGATCATGGAGTGATGGTGGTCACAAAGGCTCAGTGTCCAGGTGCTGGAAGGCGAGTGCCAGGCAGCACACATGTTAACTTCTGCAGTAGATAAAATGGGGGAGGTTCTGTGGGAACGCAGAAATGGGTACTACTCTGGGAGCCAGAGAGGACCTGACATTTCGTTTGGGCCTTAAAGGACATGTAGACATTTTATCCTATCAAGGCTTCAAGGCATGCAAAGCTAATCACAAAATAAATGTTTCTAGCATTCAGGGACCACTCATCTGGAAGCCACAATTCTGTATTTTGTGGGAAGTAATTATGCTATAAAACTAGTTCACACTGGATATTTGAGAAACTTAAGAGAGGAATTAGGTTTGGCTTTTAACAGAGGACTTTGTTATTC
>LZPO01118686.1:0-16285 GCA_001675575.1 Neotoma lepida | reverse complement strand
CAATCAAGATGTAATGTATGAGAGAGGAATAAAAAATAATATAAAATAAAGAAGTTAAAAAACAAAGAATATCCATCACACCCTCTCATCTCCCAACTAACTCTTAGGCTTTCTGCTCAACATCATATCCCTGGGGCTTCTGGTGCAATGATGAGTCAGTTTCTCATGCTCTCACTATGTCTTCATAGTACTTGTCCCTTATAATAATTATTTGTTTGGTGTTTTCCCTTCACTATTCTCTACACTATACAGAGATCTGTGACTATTTTGCTTATATATTTGTTCCCCTTAATTCTAGATCACACCAACCCTTAGGCCCAATCTCCAGCAGAACAAGATCAACACAAAAAACTTCTTTCTTTTTCTGACATGCATGCTGTATGACCATATGTTCTTTTCTCTGTCACCTTTTCTGTGCTAGACTTAGGATGTTTCTACACTTACTTGAAACACTCTGGCTCACTTTCAACATGCTTCCAATTCTTGTCATTGTTGTCTTAATTACAACAGGCAAATTACAACCATTCAGCACCCGGTCTCTACATTTTCCACTCACCTTTTAGTCACCACATCTCAGTCATCAACTCACTTATTATACCCTACATCTTGTCAATATGGAAAAATTAAGCCATCCTACTACAAAGATCCTTGATCTCATTCAGGTTTGACCCTCCAGGTAAATTCTGATTTCATTTCATTTCTACTACTAGGACTATACAGACTTCTTCATGTATGTCCAGTTCTCCATCTCCCATCCCTGTACTCAATTTCTAACCTACTGGGTGTACTTGACAAGCATTCTACTTGTTCCCAAACAGTAAAATCTTGATAGAAAAAAATTATTTACTAAGTAGTTACAGTCCTCAGTCATTCAATTCTTTCTGAATTACAAATAAATTTCTATAGTAAGTTTACTGTCCCACTTTCAGTATTAACTATTTCTATGTTTCTTCAAAGCTTCCATACCCCTTATAACTTCTCATTTCCACTTGGTGATTTCAAGTGACATTCAATTGAGAAATTAGAAGCCATCAAATGAAAATGACTTCTCTACCACCAAAATGTAGCTGCCAATGTTTACCATCATCCTCTTAGTCCTAGTGATGAAAGCTTGCTCTGCTTACTCCATTAAGAATCTATCTTACTGGCATCTGAGTTCTATCTTTTCTGACTTCTTTTAGGTCCTTGCTTTCTATACTACCCTTTTGGGCTCTTGCTTTGACACTCTTTCTTTCTGGATAAGTTATCCCTAAAATGTCAGAAAGTACTGTCTAATGACTCGCATCTTCATATTCACTTTTAATATTGCATTTCTTTTGAAGTACTTCTATTAATGACAATGATCTAGTGAAAAAAAATGAGATTGTTAGCAAAAATCTCAGTTCTCTCCACTGTTTCTTTTTCATTTCTCTTTCTTCTTTTGAATGCACTTGTTTCTATTTGTATCTACCTAAGCTCTTTCCTTTGAATACCCCAAGCCTCTAATTTCTTATCATCATATTTCTGCTGCTTTATCTTGGTGTGCTCCATAGAGCATCTGGATAATTCTGTGTCTAAACACAGACAAAATAAACACATCAGATTACATTATTCCCTAGTTTAAAATATCCAGTGACTTTCATTTTGTGTAAAATCCAGTATTGTCATTCTCTTATCCAAACATTAATAAAGAAAGAGAAAATTAACCATAGGCATTCTTGTCTTCAAAGGGCTTAAAATGTTTGAGATGCAATGCTATTCAACAGATAGTAGCAAAGATAATCACAATCATTTGGGGTATAATAAGATAAGACAGGAGTCTAATATGGATTAGAGAAAATGATAACAGTATTTTTTCCTTGTAGAAATAATATTAAACCTGGGTTCTTGTGGGAGAATCAGAGCAGTTAAGTGTTGAGGCAGATAGGTGCTGAGGCAGGATGGATGAGGTCTCTTCAATCACTGAAGAAAGGTCCATATGGCTGGAATATTGGAATTTTGATGGAGAATTCTGAGGTACTACTGGTGAGGTAGATAGTAAACAGACCCTAAAAAATTTAAAAGTGTTTGGATTTCATCCTAAAATAAGGATATATTATTGAAAGATTTTATTTGAAATTAAGTTTAACTTTTAATAAGACATTCTGAGTATTACAATATACATGGAGATGCACATAAATTATTTGCTATAAATTTTTGAGAAAGAGATACTTGAAATTTAGACCAGAGTGCTATTAGAAATATGAGATGGTGTCAGTCAAGACATTTTAGAAATTGGGTTGACAGGGTTCAATAATTGATTGCATTTTGGAGACTAATGTCTGGGACAATCAATGTGTCAAATATGTATCTCAAGTTTATAGTTGGAGTAGATAGATCCTTAAATTGACCAGTTTCTAGAGTTTAATACAGCAAGACAAAGTTGTTTGAGAAACATAGTTCAGACACTAGCATTGAGATTTTGTGAAATATCTGGGTATGAGATTAAGGCCTAAGAAATATTCTTGACATGACTTCTTCCCCAAACAAACAGACAATTTATCAAATGTGATGCCATTTTTAAAAAGTGTTCTGAATCTAAAAACTTCTCATGATCTCTCTTAGTTTTATCATAAACTAGTCTTCATATCACTCTTCTAGATTATTATTTCTTAATCCACCCTCTGTCCTCCTCATAATAGTCCATCTCCAATGCAGACAGAGGAGCCCTTTTTAAATGTGAATTGTGCAACACCACATCCTTGTTATACCTTACTGTGAAATACTACATCCCCACCATTGACAAAGTGGCCTAAGAGTCTTTGTCTTCTTTCTTAAATCTGTATCTTATTCCTCATTCCATGGTATAGTATCTGGGTCCATTGACCTCTTTCCTATTTATTCAAACTCTTTGCTCTTTTTGTGTATTGTACTTTGAATTCTTCTGTCCATCCCATTGTCTGAGTTTTCATTCAAGCGTCCCTTGGGTGACTTTATTGGTGAGTATGCTATGATATTCTGAGTTATTTTCTGGCATATGTACATAACAGGCAAGAAACTGTGCTCGATGACTTCTGTTTGCACATGAGAAAGCATTTTGTGCCATTACCCAGTCTTCAGAGGCTGTGATACAGAAACAGTGCACCAGCAGGAAGGGAGGATATTGCTAGATGAATAAAAGTGCTTTATTGCTTTGTTCACAGGAAACAGCTGCTGGTTAACATATGCCTCCTGATCTTGATTGATTGTGGAATGACACAGTGAAAATTGTGGCTGTGATCATTTCAGAGCACAGGGTGAAGTAAGGGCTATCAAATGAAATAATCCTAGCTTTATCACACTCAACATTTCTGGCTCTTGGGGTAAAAAACTGAAGACTTTTACAGCAAGATTTTACAGCAATGTTAATGTGGGTGTAACATGGCTTTATTGGAACTCCCCAAGGAGTACACCTCAGCAACATCAACAGTGCCTCAGAATCACATCCTGTTACCTTATGGTATACATTTCATTGTCAAAAAACAAAGGTCTCAATGTAGACAAGCATGAAGAAAGAATATAATAAGGAGAAATTTGGGAAACACATGGTTCAGAATTCATGAGATTTGTTGAATGATTAGAATCATAAAATTGAGAGACAAAGAGAAGTCTAAACTATGCCCAGCATTCCCACTTAAGGAACCTCATGAAATTACCCTAAAAAAATCCATAATAAGATCTAAGTTCTGCACTAATTCAGTACAGTGAGTGGTTCCCTTCATGAAATCCACATTGATGTATCCAGTAAATTGCATGGGAAGGAGATCTAGAACTCAAAGAAGCAGAGATAAAAATATGATCACTTCAGAAACCAGAAAAATAGAAATGATCACATTGAAGAACATTAAGCTGAAAAGTCAGAAGTGCTGAAAAATGAAGCTGGTAAACAATGGCATGCGTGGTCAGGGAGGATTCTAAAGGGAGAATTAGTGAAAGATCTGAGTCGCAGCATAAGGGAACAAAGCAGTGAAAGAAAGGAAGCCAATGGGATGGATTTGTTGGCTAGATTTGAATGACATTGATTTAATATAAAAATAAAATAAAAAAGCTAATTAGAGATTGAACTCCTCAGAAAAATAATGCTAGAAACTTCTTAACAGGCTTCTATTGATATCTGTTATATGAGAGTTCTGATATGTACAGTACATCTATTAATAATCTTATCATTGCAAGAAGAATTTGAATGCAGATGACAATATACTAATCACAATTCACTTAATGGGAAGAAGAATCTGCCTACCTCTTCAAGCCTGAGACTTAACTTCTGAAGAACTTCTACGGCTTCTATGAGCATGGGAAAGGCTGATAATGTGGAAAATAACTAACAGATGGTTCCCAGCACAAGAAGGGTACATGAGAGTTTGTGCACGAGGGGGAGAGAGAGAGAGAGAGAGAGAGAGAGAGAGAGAGAGAGAGAGAGAGAGAGAGAGAGAGAGAGAGAGAGATGCTTTTTCATTTTCCTTATTCAGTGGCAAAAGAGAAAGGGTGATGGGTGATGTTCTGTATGCTGTGAATGTGTGTTGCTCTGATTGTTTGATAAATAAAGCTGTGTGGCCAATGGTGAGGCAAAATATGATTAGGCAGGACATTCTAACTAGAGAGAGAAGAAAAAGAAAGGAGAGCTGAGCAGATGCTGCTAGCCACCACCAGGAGAGCAAGATGTAAAGGTATCAGTAAGCCACGAGCCATATGTCAAGTATAGATTTATAGAAATGGGTTAATTTAAGATGTAAGGGCTATCTAACAGGAAGCCTGATCCATTAGGCCATAAGTTTGTAAATGATATAAGCCTCTATGTGTTTACATGGGTCTGAGTGGCCATGGGCACCCAGGAGGGACATAGAAAAACTTTTTCTTACAAAAAGGGGGCATGCTTTAGACTTTGAGAGAGTGGAATGAACATAACTGGTAATACAAGCATTAGGAAAATAATTACATGTTTCTGGGAAGTCTCAGGTTGCTAGGAGATATAAATATGCCATCAAATGGTTAATGCAGAAACCCACAATGAATCAAAATGAAAGGAAGAGATGTCTACGGAGTACTCAGCCATAAATAGGATATCTATATCATCCCACTTGGTCCTCAGGGTTCACTGACCATTGCAGAAGAGGGAGCTGAAAGACAGTAAGGTCTAGAGGTCTGGGAGGACTAGACAGGAACAGTGTCTTCTGTACATGATAGGACTGTTGCATTCATGAACTCATAACAGCTATGGTTGCCTGCACAAGACCTGTATAAGATCAAGTCAGTTAACATTACAGCACAGAGAAGGGAGGATCTTACTACCCCCACTCCTCATTGAAGAAATATTGACAGTTGACAGCTATTGGGGCAAGGATAAGTTTCCTTTAGGAATGTAGCCTCTCCTATGCTTTAGCTTGTTCCATTCCACCACACCGATGTGTACAGGTAGAAGAAATTGGACTCCGTGGATTATTAAAACAAACAAGCACAAAAGAGAACATAAAGTTGGAAGGGGCTTATGGTGGGCTGGAAAGGATCTGGGAGCAATTAGAGAGAGGAGTAGGGATATACATGCCCAAAATACTATGTATGCATCTATACAATCCCCAAAGAATTAATAAATATGAAATCAGCAAGGCCATTATTATTTTTATTTTTCACTTAACTTGTGTGGAACCACATATGAGAAATATGAATGATCTTTTGACCTTCCTGTTCTGTCCTGCAGGTATAGGCCTTCTCACAGCAGGTATATTTCTTGAACAAGCTCACCTTNCATGTATATCTTGACTGACACAATCCCCAAGGCTTCCTTTGAAAGCCTGCTTCATCTTCCTGTGTGTCAGAAAACATTCTCCTCTGCCTCTGCCTCTCATTATATTATCTATGTCTGTTAATCCCTTTGGTGAAAGGACATCATTTTTCTATGGGCTTTGCATTCAAGCTCTTGCTGTCCTTCTCTGTCACTTATGTGGATATGTATGTTTTGGGTTTTTATTCTGCACTTACTCACACCCTTTGCTGATGACTGTTATGTTCTGTCATAATCCCCTGAATTTTTAGAGCCTTTCTGAATCTGAGGTTTGTTTAATATTGTTAATAATTTAATAATAATATTACAATATTATATTTATAATATAATATAATAATATATAATAATATAGTAATAAAAGATAATAAAAATATAATTATATAATGTGTGAACTGCTGTTGTAGCCTGGTGCTCTGAGCAATGATTACACACTGAAGAAGTGATTCCTTCCTCCAGGAACTATTAATACCCAATAGTTCAGAGTCAGAGGGCAGTGCTCTGTGATTCCTTCCTTCCTTGAATGATTGTTGATATGGCTGGTTTTGCTTTGGCCCAGCACAGGTAACTATAGTTGTGAGTTAATGACTACAGTCTAGAGAATGTTGCTTCATAGGTCTTCACCCTCTCTTGTGGCTCTTACATACTTCCCAACCCTCCTCCTTAATGTTCCCTGAGACGTAGAGGATGTGGTAGGTAATCTTCATTGTCAACTTGACACTAATGGAAAGAAGAAAGGTCAAATGAAGCATTGTCCCTGCAAAATTGTCATGTGGGTATGTCTGTAGGGCATTTTCTTGATTGTTGATTGATGTGAGTAAGCCCAGTCCACTGTGGGTGGTGCCACCCCTGGGCAGGTGGACCTGGCTATATAAGAAAGATAGTTGAACACAAGAGCCCAAGGGCTAGCCAGTAAGCAGAGTTCCTTCATGGACTGTGGGGTAACCTGCCCCCACTTTTTCTCCTGGGTACTCTTGAGGAGAGAGGGATAAGAGATATTAGGCAGAAAGAGAGAGGGGAAAGAAAAGATAGAAATGCAGGATAGTCTTGAGAAGGCATGGTTCATTTTCCACCAGGCCATTCTGTATCTTCTAAAGGGCTATTTATAGGAATGCCAAGGGGTGGAGTAAAAGACCACCCCCTCTAGCTTAGCCAAATGTAAACTCTTCCAATCACCTAATAACCATGCACATGGTCATGCCATCTTCTAAATGCAGCCCTGGTGGGTAAAGCAAGCACAGATTTTACTAGGAAACCTTTGTGGGCCTCCACAGTTCCTCCTTCTTGATATAATAAAGGGCCACCCAGACCCCTCAGATAGACTGTGCCTGTCTTAGGTCGATCTTCTTGAATAATCTTCCTTACCTGTCATGGAGACACACTTTCCATCACGCACACTCGGGTTTAGGTTGGAATCTATCATGAAGAAAGTTGCCTGTCTCTGACTATCAGCCTCTGGCAGGAGTGGGTATAGAGCTTAACTTAGCTCTGACTCAGGTCCCTACTATGAGCTTGCAAATAGCTACAGCAATCTTCACAGCTGCCATACCTCCCAGTAAAGGAGTAGAGTATAATAAAGGTGGAATATCCTTGTGGCAATGAGTATAAGATGACAACAGCAGTCTTTTCTAAATCAAAACTCTCTCTTAACAGATATTCAGTAAAATTTTCAACAGGCTATTTTGATTCCCAGGAGAAAACAGTCATTTCAAAACACTTCAATGTATCCACTCAAGTAAACAAAAATCTATGCTAATTATAAAGACACTTTTAGCTGTTTAAGAAACTCATATGTACATGTGTTCCTACCACAGCAGTAGAATTTCTGTACAAGCTAACTCAATTGTGGGAGGGTTACCCCTTTTTTGGAGGCCTATCCCTTTCTAAACAGAAACAAAAGGAGTGTAAACTTCTAGGAAGAAGACAGAAAGGCTCCCTTAATTATGACACCTGAAGTTTTCCAGGGGCAACTGAGACCATAAAAATACATTTTGAGCTATCATAAAACGTGTTTAAATATATCTGAAGGTAAAAGAGTAATAAAAACTTCAAGATGCTTCTAATGTGATTGATTTGGTTTATCGTTTAAAAATTAATGTTACCTAATTTGTCTGGACTACACAGATGTTGTTGGAATAATAAAAACAATTCTAATATAAACATCACTATACAAACTTACATTCAACATTCATACTTCCATTCAACATTTACACCTTTTACAAACTTGCATTCAACATTTATCCTTTTTATAAACTTATACTCAACATTTACTCATTTATACATTTTACAAACTTATATTCAAAAGGAAACACTATAGAACTTTACAAATTTATATAGATATATATATCTTAATATCACATATTTACATATACATATTTACAACTAACATGGATATCACTATACTTATACTTTTTANGAACTTATATTCAAAAGGAAACTCTATAGAACTATTTTACAAACTTTAGCACATATCTAGAAGAGCTTTCTTAAGATAATTATTATATTTATTTCAACAAGACAGGAAGTATGCAAATCATTTCTATAGTACAAAGTTTATAGTCAGCTTTGATATCATTCTGAAAGTTTTCTTGAGAGTCTGAAGTCAGAGTCTAATTCATCAGTCAAGCTCTAAGCTTGACTGACAGTAAAATTCCCTCTTCTTAATTTTAAAGCTGCTTTTTTAAACTGCCATGAGCTCTTTTAATGATGCCTTGTCTTTGATAGACTTTTATTAGCCCAATATTTTTGACAAGGTTGTTTGTTCACAGAAACTGCTACTGTTCAAAGGAATCAAGAACATAGATGTGTTGTTTTATTTATCATGAAACACATCTTTCATTAGCTCACTCTGAGGAAGAACATTTTCATGATTTAGTATTTTCACTTCAATCACTAGCTTCTCAACCCCTGATGCCATTTTACTAGTAGCTGTAATACACTCTGATCATGAGTCATTCAGCTCAGGCTGTAGTTGTAACTTTTCAACCTTCAGTACTTGGCATATTTTTCCTGTTCTCACAGACATCAGTGCATTCATCAAGCAAGCATTCTAATTTAGTATTGTTTTCTTGTAAGGAACTTTCAAGTGAAGTGACTCTATTTTGTAAGACAACTAGATTTTCTGGAGCTTGGTCCACATCCATAAAGCAGTCACTCCTTTCTGAATACAAGTTTCATTTGCAAAGGAATCACTCACTACAAGCTGCTGTTCAAAAAGCAAAGAACTTCTCTGATTATCCTCATTTGTCAAGGGTTTCAAAATGACTTGAGAAATGTCACTAGCATTTTAATTGCCTCCTGACAGACATCAACTGTTTCTCATTTGGAGAAGTAAAGCTAAACTTTCTAGCAGTGCTTTGGAAAAAATCGATGTTTTGAGCTGGATAAAAAGCAGAGTTTTTTGGACTGTGCAGTACCGGCATCTCTGTTATGGACTACATTTCCCTAGCAGCCTCCAAATCATTACACTGTTATGAACAAACTACATTTCCCATGCTGCCATTCTGGGTCCCGAAAAAAACTTCCATTGACAAAATCTGTGTTCAAGTCAAAATCAAGCTTCTGCTTTCACCATGGGAGATTTTTGTCTTCCCTAAGCTTACGTTAGGACACCTGTATTATTATATGACAGGTGTACCTCTCTAATCAGATTCTTCACCTGATACTGTTCCTGGAGCAGGTTTCACTGATCTACCCACAAGCACTAGGACAGGCATTTGTTAACTCTTTGCTCCCCTGCTTTACCGGGTCAGTGAAAAAGTAAAGAGAGTACTTGAAAAAGAATCTTATTTAGAAAGATTTTTTTTCCCTATAGATCTCCTGCTTGTCCCTGCTTGTCCCTTCCCCTAAGATGCAGAGTCCCTGATGCCTGGCCATGGCTCCAGCCCTCTACTTTCTGTTCTGGTGATAGGGGCTTATGTCCCTGGTTCTGCATAGTCAAATTTAACGCCATCTTGAAGGGGAGATAGGACTGGCAGAGAGGATTTGCCATATTCCAAGAGTTTTTTTGTTTTTTCTAGGGCAATTACAGGTGATTTTCCCATTCTGATAGAGGTTATTTCCAGGTGAATCTGATTTTGCCCTTACAGGAAGAAAAAAATCTGAGAAGGAAAGACCTGAAAAGCTTCCAGTTTTTAAGAGAGCGATTACTAAGTTTTTTCCAAGACGTCTGTTCCCTAAACTTGGCTTCATGGCCAAGAGGAAACTAATTCTGATGGTACAATATTTTCATACAGTGGCAATGTCAGCAGAGTGAAGAGTTTTATTTCTCCCACATCCGCCTCAAGGAAAATTCTTTCCCTGCCACTCAGGGCTTAAAGCTAGGCTATTCACAGGCCAAAAGCTTCCACAGGAATCTTTTTCTGCTCATTTTTCTCATAGTATTTTTTCATTTCTCTGATTATTCCCCAGGAGTTTGCATTCATAGTGCCATAGTTGGAAAGTCAAGGACATAGTTCCTTTATCTTGTTGCATTTTTTACCCTAAATTTTTTCTAGACTATATTCCTATATTCTACGTTATATTTTTCCTTAATTTTTATAGATAGAAATTAAGGGAGAGAAAATAAGAAAGAAACCTAAATATAGAGAGATATTTGCTGCAGCCTCACTTTTCACTTTGGCCTTTCTTTCAGCCACTTTACTTTCATTCCTGAGAATAAAATACTATCTCCTTTATTTTTAATTCACTATCGGGCATGCCCCCTTTCACATGTGACACCCCCTCTCTTCTTTCTCCAAGTCTCCTGTCCATTTGTGGGGGGAAACTGCCCCCATTTTTCCCTCAGGGTACTCTTGAGGAGAGAGGAATAAGAGATATTAGGTAGAAAGTAGAGGGGAAAGAAATAGAAACACAGGATAGCTTCAAGAGGGCCTGGATCATTATCCACAAGCCTCTTCTGTCTCTTCTAAAGGGCTATTTATAGAAATGCCATGGGGTGGAGTAAAAGACCTCCCCCTAGCTCAGCCAAGTGTAGACCCTTCCAATCACCTAGTAACCATGCATATGGTCAAGCAATTCTCTAAATACAGCCCTGCTTTGTAAAGCAAGCTCAGATCTCACTAGAAAACCTTTGTAGGCCTCCACAATGGACTTTGCTTCAGTTTCTGCCTCCAGGTTACTGCCTTGCATTTTTGCCCTTGCTTCCCTTCACAATGGACTGTGACATGAAAATGTAGCCCAAATAGACTCTTTCTTCTCTAAGTTGTTTTTGATCACAGCAACAGAAACCACACTAGGGCAGAAGGGTATGTAAGTAACTTATTTAAAGATGGACCCATACCATTACTAATTCTCTGCATCTTGGGCTACCATGAGTCTCTGCATTCACCACCATTCTTCCTAAGGAGACACTTCTATGATTAAGTCTGGGGCTGTTTTTGTCTATACACATAAGCATAAGTCCTTAGAGGACGACTTTTTGTTACTGTGCCTGTTTGGTTAACCATCAGAAATACATTGCTTACATGAGTATACTACCTCCTCAGACCTGGGTTGTTTGCTAGGCTTATAGTACCAGGCACTGCTCTGAATATACCTCCACCATGGAGTGGTCCTCAAATACAACCAGTGGGCAGCTGATTACTCTCACAGCAAAGAAGCTGCTATTTCACAGATAGGCATAGCTTGCTTTCCATGTGGTTTCTTTACATTCCCTTCACAGTTATCCCCCCATTCCACACTCTCATCTCCCCAACTCCCTCTCTCCCTAGATAAACGATTCCACCTGCAATATTCCATTCTTTACTTTTTAAAGATGTATGCTCTACTACCCACCCCTGTATTAAGTTAACCTTTCCATTCCTCTCCTTTTATCCTGCCTTCGAGAGACACTCCAGGTTAGACACAATGAATCACTGAGTCAAGGCTATGATCTTCATATGAGAGAGAATATGTAGCATTTGTTCTTTGAAGCCTGTGATTATTCCACACAAAATAATATTTATCTAATCCCAAGTATTTCCCTGCAAATTTCATAGTTTCATTATTTTTTATGGATGAGTAATAGTCCATTGTGTACCACATCTTCCTTGTCTGTTCATCAGTAGTTGGGCATCTGGGCTGCTTGCCTTTCCAAGCTATAGTGAATAGTGCAACACTTACCATGCTTGTACACATATCCCTCTTATAGGGTATAGAGTTATTTGAAGATATGCCTGGGAGTGATTTAGCTGGGCTACATGGTATCTTTAATATAGTTTTTGGAGAAGCCTCCAGAATTATTTCCAAAATGGCTCTTTAAGGTTAGCAATTCTGAAGTAGCCTGTACTTCTACTCACAGCACTTATTTTAACATAGCTAACACTCCTATCCACAGTATAAAAGAGTTCTCTTTTCTATATATCCAAGTTAGCATTTGCTGTTATTGGTACGCTTGATAATCAATATGCTGATTGAGCTAAGATGAATTTCCAAGTGGTTTTAATGTGCATGTCCCTAGTGGCTAAGGATGTTGAGTACTTTTTAAGTGTTTAATAGCCTCTTCTTCCTTTGAGAATTTTGTTTGATTGCATAATAGGTGGAGCATTCTTATTCTGTGGACTCCTAATTTTATAATTATTCTATGACTTTGACGTATTTGAATCATCTTAATTCACATTTCACACACACAAACACACACACACACACACACAGAGAGAGAGAGAGAGAGAGAGAGAGAGAGATTTCTGCTTTTCAAGAGGGCATGGGAAGATCTACATGCCCCAGCAGTCTCTTAAGAAATCCCCGAATTCTACTTGCTTTTTCTTTAATCATACATGTGACAGCATTTTCTTCTTGGCCATTCTGTAGGCCAGCTTGTCAGGTTCTGTTATGTAGACACAGAAGCACAGAATCCTTCATCCATCATTCCTTTTACAATATACTGCCAGGAAACTTTTGCAAGTCCTCAAATTTTAAAATTGTCCATACTTCTATTCAAAGCAGTAGTCCTCAACATTCCTAATGCTATGACCCTTTAATGCAGTTCCTCATGTTGTGATGACCCCAACCATTTTCACTGCTACTTCATAACTGTAATTTTGCTACTGCTAAAATAATTTTGAACATAGAGGTTTGCCAAAGGGGTCACAACCCATAATTTGAGTACCACTGTTTCAAAGTATTTCCCCTTTACTGAAATATCCCTATACTATTCATCTAATATTCAATTCCCAGCCATTTATTTTTCTTGTCCACAAGTCCCATGTCACCTTTCTTGAGCTTTCCTGTCTCTGTAAGCTTATTGTTAATTACCCATGATTCATTCATAGCCACACATTTCCGAATGACATAGATTTATTAGTTGCTTTTCTAGTTCAGTCTTTGTGAAGATTCTGAGTACAGGTATATTTTTCCACCTTGACAAGCAACTTTGTTAAACAAATACTTTCACATCCATGATCTGAAATCCATGATCTCATTTGAGAAATGGTAACAGTGATAATGGTCAATCCACTGGCTTGCTGTGCTAATGAATGAAATGCTGAGTTCTACACAGGCAGGTAGGAGTTGTATTTTTTTTTTTTTGCATTTTTGCATCCTTAATACTAGCTTTTAATGCACAATCAATAAGCATTAAGTGAAATGAAAGGATAAAGTATTCAATCCCAGAAAGAGATTGTTCTCTGAAGGTTTTTCTTTTCCCTTCAAACCATTTTTGTCATCTTCCTTTCTTCTACTTTCCCCCATACTCCTCTCCTTTCCTCCTTTCATTGACATGTCTTCTCAGCTTCACTTGCTACTTTTTCTATTCTACTTCTTTTGACAGCAAGTACTCTGCCAGTAAATCCAAAATACTTTCAGATTCTTAATGAAGTTAACTTAGTCCCACACCCCTTGAAGATAATCAACAAGGCTGCCAATGAATAGACTTCCAGTTGTTTTATTTCACTGGTTCATCAAAGACAATGGGAAGATCTAACTTTTCTGGGCATCAAAGAGCTGATTAAGCCTTCAAAAGATTGTGTAGAGTGGTGTAATTCAAGCTTCATGAAGGGAGGGGAATCTCTGTTAGCAAGTTAGCAATCATGAGGAAAAGCTTATATCAAAATTAATTACCTCCTTTCCCAAGATATACTTGGGAAAGAACTAAGGACATAAAATACTATAGCAGATTTTGTGTGTGTGTGTGTGTGTGTGTGTGTGTGTGTGTGTGTGTTTCACCATCCATATCTATTCAAGTTTAACCAATCTTGACTAATATCTTTGTTTTACATTAAAATGGACCATTCTTGATAATAAACCAGGACATATAGTCCAGTCCTTCAACTATAATATTAGATTTTGTTATTTTTTGTTATTTTTGTTATTTCATTAACCCTGAAATCTTTTCTTCAAAATTATCTGTCACTCTATCTTATTATTTTATAGAAGTAATAGCTTTTTAGGAAAGGAAATTAGCTGCATCCATGATAATATACTAATTAATTCATATATATTAATACAAATTAAAATTTCATGGATATAATTAGATCATGGTACCAAGGTAGTCATCTTTACTCTGCTGTTGACTGTTGTCATTGACAGACCTTGGGGCTGACTGTTGTATTGTACTTGACCCAGGAAGGACTCAGCTGATTCTAGGTTGAATTGAAATATTTTCCCCCACATTTCTTAGCTGTTTTGAGAGATTAAACAGTGACTCAGAATCTCAACTACAAGTTTGTTTTCACTTCTGTTTAATAGAAAAACTGGGCTATTATAATTTTTATTATAGGCATATATTTCAGCATTTTAAAGTAGCTGAATTTATGTTATGTGAGACATTTTTAGCTGTCCAAACTGCTCCAATAGACTTTTGAGGGACTTCAAACAGTCACAGCCTTTGGATCTAAGCCATTTCCCCAAGGCAGCATCTACTTGGCATAAAGTGAAGGGTGATATGGCAGGTATTTTTTTTATTTGATCAGTGTAGCTAGTCTTAGCTTTATCTCCCTGCTGAATTAGCTGGTTGGGCTGTCTACAACAATCAAATCATATGGATAATTGTTCAATTGTCTCTGCATACGCTATATTATAAATACAGCTTATAACAAACAGGACTAACCATACTACAGACGAAGACTACCCATCCTGCTCTCTTAAGATTATCATTACGCTATCAATTGGTCAATTGTCCAAAGCCAGATTGTTCTGTTGGTTTATGTTTTGCTTTAATTTCACTTATTGTAATATAATTTAGCTTATTCAGAGATATTTAGCATCACGTTATAACCCAACTGTGAATGCAAAGATGTTTGAACTGAAAAATATTATATAAACAAGACACTACCTGAGTTTCTGTTTCATAAAACACAGCTGTTCATCTCTCCAGTCCATTGAACAGCTATGTACAGTTCAGTACAACACAGCTGTACTGAAGGAATATTAATACTTGTTGTTCATTTGGAATCCTTAGACAAGGAGGACAATGTGGTTTTACCACTAATCTCCCAACCCAATACCCTTAGCCAAAATGAGTTTCTCATTTTTAATGATGGTTCTAAATGACAAAAGACTACCAAGTTATTATGTTTTTGTGAACAGTGAGTTGAAGTTCATTTAAAAGTTTTCTTGCCTTTCTTGTGTAGTGGCCCATCAGAAAGCTGACTTTACTCAAAGTTGGTTTGTATTCCTTTTGGGAAGCTTTATCTGATGGATGATGGGAGGAGGGCAGCTAGGTGTTAAGTGATTTTGCCCATAAAAAACAACAGTGGCTTTGTTGTCTCATCCTGAGAAAGCCAGAGAAGTAAATGCCTTCTTTTGGAAGAGCTGATGTGCTCAAATAACAGTAAGAGCAATCTGATTGCTGTTCTTCAACATATTTGGATCTTTCTACTGGCACAGTGCCTGTGGGGGTCCTATGGGAACCTGAGTCCAGACTAGATATCCTGTGAACAGTTTCATGCTGGACAGTAGTAAAATAAAACCTCTCTGGACACTTGTGACTACTTGATTGATTGATGAGAACCCTAGGACATTAAGAAAGCACAACTCTGGGTATTTCTGTGAGAGCATTTCCAGAGACAATTGAAGCCTTGTGGGTGGGATTGTCTCTTGGGGGGATGCCTTTGGAGGGTATATTTTGCTCTGCTCCTCCATGTTAGTGCTGTTTGATTCCTGGTTTCCATGATATAAACAGCTTCTTACACAGAGTCCACTGCCATGATAGTCTGCTTGAGTCCTGCTCACCTTAGACTGAAATGGTGAGCTGAAATCAATCTTTTCTTCTTTTAGATTATCCTGTATTCAGGGTGTATGGTACAGTGACAAAGAGTTAGCAAAACACTGATTTTTTGTCTTAGTGCAACACACATGCACACACACACACACACACACACACACACAGGGAGAAAGAGAGAGAGATAGAGAGAGAAAACAAGGGAGGGAGGAACTATTTCTTACTCCTTCAACTCTTGTTCCATTCTCCCTCCCTCCAAAATGGGTTCAATACTGCATCACTTTTTCTGTAATCTTTCCTACTAATAACCTCCCTAGTTCCTCAAACAAATCACCAAACTCAACTTAATACTATGAAGGCAAAACTGGTATGAT
>LZPO01118683.1:3929-16331 GCA_001675575.1 Neotoma lepida | reverse complement strand
CATAGCCTGAGACTAGCTCCTGGGGAAATGGTGCCTCTGGGGCAGTGCCATGTCATTCTCCACGAAGACTGGAACCAAGCCCAGTGTTGCTGAATGCTGAGGAAGCTGGCAGAAGATGCTGAGTGTGGAGGGAGGAGGCGGGCATTTGGGCTGTTTGTGGCTGGGAAAGGTTTGTATAGGCGGTAAACTTTGTTGTTGGCTCCAAGGAAGTCTCTGGCAGTGCCATCTACTGGACCATGAGTCCCCCCAGAGAGGGAATTGCAATTCCTATGGGGGGGCGGTCTTCCCAGTCCCCAGGTTTTCTCATTTGTCACAAGCTAATATTCCTCCTAGCTGTTTTAGGAGTGTCTATTATTTCCGTGGGGCTGTTATTTTGGGGTCTCCTCCCTCTAAGGCTATTTTTAGGTTTCCCAAAGCTTAGCATGTTTGTGATTTTGTTGTTGTTTGCTTGCTCTCTTTTCCCCATTAACTAATTGTGTGTGTGTGTGTGTGAGAGAGAGAGAGAGAGAGCGAGAGAGAGCGAGCGAGAGCAGTGTATACACATGCTAGAGAACAACTTGTTGGAGTCAGTTCTCCTTTTACCATGTGGTTCCCAGGAAATGAACTCAGGTCATCTGGTTTGGTGGCAAGAACTTTTTACCCACTGGGCTATGTTGCTGACGCTGGACTGTTTCATTACTTTTTGTCCATCAGAAGGAGAGAAGAGGTTTGCAGATCATTGTTGCCATCGACCTTTTCCATTTGTTCTATCTTTTTTTTTTCTTCCAATCATATTGACTCTCATACCTAGGTTATAAAGAGTCTAACTTGGAGGGAGGGTATAGTGTATTTTGTGTTGTGTTGAACTGAGTCAGTGAGGTATTCGACATCATTGATAGCTTTTCAGGACACGTTCTTTCACTTGTCTGCCTGTTGGAATCTCTAGCTTTCACAGATGCAGAAGCTCAGGGCCCGCCCCCAAGAAATAAAATCAGACCCTCTCAGGGTGAAATTTGAATCAGTATTTTTAGAAATGCCTGTGGAGTATGCCTCCCAGTGTGTAGCCAAATTTAAAAGCCAGTGCTCTAGAACATAGCTCTCAACTGTGGGTGATTTTTGTCCCCCAAGGGACATCTGGTAATGCCTATAGATTTTGTGGATGTCACAGAAACTTCTGGCATCTAGGTAGTGGGAGATTCTGCTGAGAACATCCTCAGGGTATGGGATATAGTACAGCATGTAATTAAGCTGGCCCCAAATATCACTAGAACGAAGGATGGAAAACGGTGCTTCAGAAATCTGATTGAAGAGCTTCCGGAGCATGCCTGTGCCTCTCTTGGGGGAAATCACAGCAGGTAGTTTACACATTTGTCCTCTCAGCAAGAATATGCAAGGAAGTGGTTTTAGTGTGTGTATCTTTGAGCCTCTTCTGTGCCTGCTGAAATGGCATCCTGTCCCTGAGGCTGGTGTACCAGGTTCTGATTTCTGGGGCCAGATGTCTCCCTGTTCTGGTGTTCTAAATTTATCATATTTGAATGACTTGGAAGAAGACCAAAGTTAGGAAAATGAAACCAATAGAAATTAGAACAAACAAGCTTTAAGTCAGTTTTTGAATTGCTTAGCCTATTCCAAACCAGAGGAGTGACCTGTAAGAAATCTGATTCTATGTTCTGTGGGAGGTCTTTCTTGTCTTCAAAGGAGGTTGGGAAATACATTTTCAATTTTATTTAATTGTGAGACTTTCAGGAATGCTTGTATATCAAGTTTTTTGGGGGGTGGCTGGAGATTGAACCCAAGGCCTTGAGCATGCATGGCAGGTACTCTACCATTGTGTTACATCCCCAGTTCCAGTTAATGTTAATCTGTATTTGTCTATTGTATAATTATTATCAGCTATCCGATGTATGTAGCTAATTTATGTACTCTGTACACACCTCGTTTTTTTTTATTATGTTGGAAGTATACATATGGAATAAGAGCTACATTATCATATATACAATAATCCTGGTTTCCAGAATGGTTCCGCACTATCTTTTTAAAATAGTATCATAAGGGAGATGGAGAGATTTAAATAGTATCAACGGTTAAGAGCACTGGCTGCTCTTCCAGAGGACCTGGGTTCAGTACCCACATGGCATCTCACTACTGTCTGTAACTCCAGTTCCAGGGGATCTGACACCTTCACACCAATGCGCATAAAATAAATTTAAATAAATTATAAAGAAATAGTATCATAAAAAGATTTTCTATTTTAGTTATGTATATATGCATGTGTCTATGTATGGGTTTGTTCTTGAGAGTGCAGTGCCTGCAGAGGCTAGAAAAGGGTGTGGAATCACCCCAAGCTGGAGTTACAGGCAAATGTAAGCCACTTGCCATGGTCCTGGGCAGTACATGCTTTGTGGTGGTTTGAATAAGAATGGCCCCCATAGGCTCATATATTTACATGATTGATCCCCCGTTGAAGAATTGGTTGGAAGGATTCTAAGATATATTCCCCTGTTGGAGGAGGTGTGTCAATAGGAGTGAGCTTTGAGGTTTCAAAAGTTNACTTCAGCACCCCCTCCTCAACCTGACTGTGGATCAGGATGTAAAGTTCTCAACTACTCCAGCACTATGCCTGCCTAGGTGCCACCATGCTCCCTGCTGTGATGATAACTAAACCTCTGAAACTGTAAGCAAGCCCCCCCCAATTAAATTCTTTTGTAAGAGTTGTCTTGGTCATGGTGTCCACAGCAATGGAACAGTGACTAAGGCGTGCTCTTAACCACTGAATAATCAATCTCTCCAGCCTTGGTTCAAACCAATCTTTACTCCAAGGTGTGGAGTAAATCTTGCTCCATTCAGTCCTTAAGAAGTAATTTAGGACACAGGACACAGCATATCCTCCCCCCCCCACACACACATACACACACACACAGCACTCAGCATACTACTCACATCTTCACTCAAAGGAACATTAGGCCGTTGCCAGCTGCCATGATTAAGTACCTTTGTCATGGTTCTCATGACAAGTTTTAGGGTCTCCAGACCACAAACTTAGGTACTTTTCAGGGAATCTCAAAAACAAAGACTGGGTGGGGCTCAAGAGATGGCTTGGTTGGTAAACTGCTTGCTGAACAAGCCCAGACCCTCAGCTCCCAGGCAGAATGTCAGCTGTGGTGGCATATGTCATGATCTCAGCACTGCAGAGACAGAGATAGAAAGACCCCAGGGGCTTGCTGGCCAACCAGCCTAGTGAAAGAGCCTCTCAAAAATGAATGAATGAATGAATGAGTGAATGGAAAGAGGGAGAAATGATTGAAGAAGATAATCTCTGGCTTCCACACACATCGGTACAAATGTGCATACATAACCATATACACGCATGCAATACAGAAAACACACCTAAATAAACAAACAAATTCTTCCAAGCCAGAAAGAAATCTGAATGTTTGCAAATCTAAAGATAGTGGGTTTTTTGGTTTTGTATTTTTGAGATAGTACTAGTATTTTAGTGCAACTATACATAAATTGAGAACACGGCTCTATAGGGTTAGGCTAAGATTCAAGTCTCCCCTGGATTATGGAGTCATGATTAATACCCAGTGAGGAAACAGAAAAAGGCCTACCCAGAGTGCTCCCCTCGGCCAGACACTCCACAGCACTGCTGCTTTTTTTCTCTCATACTTTTTTTTGTGCCTCAAGTCAGTCACCATAGGACTTTTGTCACTGTCTTATCCTAACACTGAACAGTACTGATACAGACTCCGTGACCAGTAAGTACTGTGACTAGTGGTGGCCTGTCTTTTGGAACCATAGTGCTGTGTCACCTTTATAGCCCTTTGTGTTTTGTCATTTCTTTCCATCCCCCAAGTTGCACATGGGCTACAGCCAGCATTGACTGCTGCTTATCTCAGAACCTAATCTCTTCCTGTTGACTCTCCTTCAGCTTCTTGACAGAGGACTCTAGAAATAGGTAGGTGTGAGGAAGGAAGTGAATGTGTCCCCTGCTTTAGTGAGGGGTGGACACCTTTCACTTTTTCTCTTCCTGGCCACTCAGGGTCCTTCTGCTGTGCTCCTGTGCTGTGTAGACNGACCAGTCCTTGCTCATCTCCTCCTGCTTTCCTTCTTGCTGAGGTCCTCCTTAGCCTCCCTCTGGGCTCTTTGCTCTGCTCTGTCTGTCCTGTAGGCGCTGGCAGTAGGCACTGGCGTTTCTCAGGCCCTGCTGGTGTTCTTTACCCTCATTCCATTCTCTCCCTCGTGGTCATGTCTATTTCTAGGTCTTCAGATTCTCCACATGCCGATGACTTCCACGTTTATATTTCAGGATGAAGTTCTTAGTGTCCTCAATCCCTGTATCTTCCTGGAATATGTTAGTGTTTCCCAGACCACTCACACTCACTGTGAAGAAAGCTGAGCTTGCCTTCTCTTCTAGTTTTCTCCTCAGCAAATAAGCCAGAAACCTGGGTGGTATCTTGCTTTACCCCGTGTTTATCTCTACTGAGCTACCAATGTTGTCCCTTCTTCCACTGAGCATCTGTAGCAGCTAGGCAATGTGCGCTGCTGACTGCTTCAACCACCAAGACCATACTAAACCCATTTTATATAGATTACTTTCAGGGCAATTGATGGACTCTCGCTCCATCGCCCTGCCTGGCTCCATGCACCACTGTTAGTTTAGTAAATATCCCTCTGATTCTTTCATTCCCAGGCTGGAGGTGCCTTGGGTTTTTCTAAAGTTCCAGCATTTTAACAGGGCTCAGAAGATCTGTAGTAACTTGTCCCCAAACTGGCTCTGATTTGTGGCATTCCTTAGGAGTACCTGTCGCTATCACTTCACAAACACCCCCTGACCAAACAACCTCCTCTGGCCCCCTGTTTATCGTTTATCCTGTAGTTTAGTGTAGGGCACACCAAGGCCTGTTGAAGGTGGGAAGTTTGTAGCCCTGGAGAGCAATTGTCCAAGTCCTCAAATTCTATTTTCCTTAAAAGCTTAAAGTCTTCCCGAGTCTGTACTTCATTTGGGTTCCTGGTTCTGTATATGTTTCCTTGGCTTGTAGTTTTCAGAACTAAGAGAAGTGTGTGGGATTCTGTTAGTGAATCATTTGCAGTCTGTGTTCTTTGGTCATTGAGAGTTGAGGCCAGGAAGCTGCCCAACCATGGAAGCTGAGGCACCTTCGCTTTCTAGAGAGAGCAGGGCACCTTGGCTGAATAGACTTGAGCTCTCAGAAGCTCTCCAACACTGTCTCCAGTAAGTCAGACTCTGAATGCCTGAGACTTGTTGTGACTTGTCCCCACCACTTATTAAACCTGTTTGGGAAGGGAGAGCAACAGTGTTTGGGTCTTGTGCAGTCATCTCATTTCCAAGCAACAGACAAGAACTTCCTTTACCTCTATCATGCTTTCTTTACCTGTAACAGTAAAAAGGTAAGAGACCACTGTTGGTTGTATGGAGTCTATAAAAGACCAGGTCAGGTTCCTCTTTTTAGAAGATCCTGGGCCCAGCATTTCAGGTTCTCCCTCAGCTGGGAAAAGCCAGCTTCCTCTCAGCTCCTACCTGTCACCTCACCACAAGGATCAGAAGGACTGAGCAGCCATGCTGAGTCAGAGGGACCAGCCAGGCAGAAATGACACATTTCCGGCCCCAAGTGCTAGTCAGGCTTTCTGGTTTGTTTTTCTATTTGCTTTAAGATTCCCTGAAAAGATAGAAGGTTGAGCCCTTCAACGGCAGCCTCTGTTCTTTCTGTGGTGTCATAGGATAGCCTCTCCTGCGTTTCTTTGTCATTTACATGTTTTATTAATCCGTTGCTCTCTTAGTCTAAAAGTATCATGTTTGTGAAGTATATTTATCAAGTATACTTTGACAAAAACGAACAAGACAAAAACCCTCCTTGTTTTTACTACTTAGAAAGGAACATATTGGGGCTGGAAAGATGGCCCAGTCATTAAGAACACTTGCTGCTCTTGCAGAGGACCTGGTTTTGGTTCCTAGCACGCACCCACATGGCAGCTCAGAGCAGTTCCAGGGTATCTGATGCTCTCTTCTGGCTTCTTCAGGCACCAAGCACTCATGAGGTGCACATACATACATTCAGGCAAATCACTTATACATATAAAATACAATAAAATAAATCTTTTTTAAAAAAAGCCCAAAGAACATATTTGTACATGTCATCCCTCTAGACATTTTTCTGCTTACAAAGACTCTATACTGTTTTGTGTAATCTCTCTGCTTTAAGAAGTACATTTTTATGTATATATGTGTATTGTGTGGATATCCCCATATCATATGTGAAGATCGGAGGACAACTTTTGGGAGTCAGTTCTCTCCTTGTACCATGTGGGTCCCCAGGATCAAACTCAGGTCACCAGGCTTGGCAGCAAGCTCCTTTACCCTTTGAGCCTTCTCACAGGCCCTCTGCTTCAAGGTATTATTTTGAAGCCTTTGTGAGGATTCTCCATGTTATTAGTTGCAAGGTCTGTTTAAAGACTGTGTGCATTCCATTCTATAGAAGTGTCCTACTCCAAGTACAGTCCTCTTTAGATAGTTGGGTCTGCCCCTCGCTCTCACTTCATCTCATTTAAACGGGTAGCTCAGGCTGGCCTTAAATTCCCCATCCACCTGCTTTGGCCTCCCAAGTGGGTTGATAATCCGAATGCCACCACCACGCAGCTCTTCTCAGTTCTCAGTGTTTGTCATAATCTATACAATTTCCTTACAAACCAGCTGCCTGCGTTCATCCCTGCTTCACTGACTGTGTGCTTGGACGTGGTTCAGAGGGACTGTGGAGTTGTAAGATTTTTTATCTTTATGTCCACTTTGCCTTCCAGGCATCGGTCTGTTTCCCATTCCCAGCAGATGGTCTAAATGTCTGACAGTGTCTCACATGAACTGTGTATTCTGGCCCTTGCCTAACTTGCCATTGCTTTTCACACCTTGCTTCCAGCAGTGCAGTCGTGCCCTGCCCTGCCTGCCCTGCCCTGCTCTGCCTTCCTGACTCCATTGCCCACAGCAAGCCACACATGCCTAGCTCTTCCTGCTGCCAGACTGCCACTCCTCTGGTGTTGGGTATGCACCTCCAATGTCACAGCCACAGAGTGTCTCCATCTCAACTCCCTTTTCATACCTGTGGCTCCACATATGTCCTTTACTTACTTGTATGTTCGCTATTGGCCAGTCTCTCTTCCACATCGAATGTCAGTTTGTAGGGCGATTGACCCCTTGTGCTTCATCCCCACTGAGCCCTCATTTCTGAGTTAGTCAGATGTTCAGCAAGTGCCAAGTTTCAGCCCTTTGCTATGGGTTGACATTTTCCAAATTAAACTGTCCTATATGCTCTTCTTGGCAGTAACAAGATAGAAGAGGATGGTAGAATACCACTGGACTGGGGACTGAGGGTTCCTGTGTCCTCATCTGTTAGAGTAAGACTGTATTAGTTAAAGGGGAAGTGGGGACTCTAACCCCTTTCCAGGGGATAAGATGTAGTTTCTAGGAAGTCTGTTTCCATTTTCCACTGAGAAGGGATTTGCCGAGCATTGGCCCTGTTATGTAGCCTTTTGGTAGGCTGAGGAGGAGGTGGACAACTTGTGCACAGAACACAGGCTCTGCATACAGATGGACTTGGGCCCAGAATGGTGTGTGATACATTGTTCTCCCTGGCAAGCACTCAAAAATGAGGTACTTTTTTGAGTTTCTGCAATTTATTTTTATTACGTTTTTAAAAATGTGTTCGTGTAAATAGGTCCATTGGTAATACCAATACATACAATGACCAAGGTGTTACGACCTCTAGAGAGGGAATGGAAAATGGACATGCCCTGCTGGAGTCTCTGGGATGTTGTGTCTTCATGGAGCCACCTTTTTGACACCTTGTGGGAGGGTTTACAGAATCCAGTGTGAGCAGCACCAATGAGAAGTCAGCAGAAGCGATGGCCAGCTAGGCTAGCAATGCAGGGGGCTTGGGCAAGGCCAGGATTTCAGATTGGAAAATATTCTGTGTTTCCTCATGAAGTCAAATTTCCAGAAATGTATAGGGAGATTGACTTCAAGACTGGATAGTTTCTCTTAGCCAGTGAGAGTTTCATTAGTTTCATATTTATTACTGGGATCATGTTCTGTTTTGTATGAAGGTTTGTGGTGTAAGAGAGCTATAAAATGTAAGGCTCTGTTTCTGTTGGGCTTAGTGGAGAATAAACCACCTCCAAGCACTGTGCCAGCATAGTTGCTACAGTTGGCACTTGGCGTTTCTTTGCTTTCTAAATTCCGATTTAGTGTTGTTACTGGTGATGCAAGTGTGACGAGGTTTGGATATGAATGACTCTCACAAGAAG
The DNA here is from genome assembly GCA_001675575.1 of Neotoma lepida. Taxonomy (NCBI): domain Eukaryota; kingdom Metazoa; phylum Chordata; class Mammalia; order Rodentia; family Cricetidae; genus Neotoma; species Neotoma lepida. The sequence goes on along the minus strand of LZPO01118683.1, from coordinate 8,039 downwards.
ATAGACCCCCCTGCTCACTGGAGTCCTCAAACCTCCTCACTGCATGGCTGTTCCTTACCAGCAAAGTTGGAGAACGGCCGTCAATCTACTNTGCTGTCTCATTTTCTTTGCTTGTGAGATGTGGTTAGATGATATCAGAGCTCCTGCAAACACTCAAATTCTGAGATTCCAAGAGAAAAACCAAAAGAATAGCATTTTAATAAAATGAATACTTGAGCTATAGCAACACATATTACCTCATAGAAAGGCCTGCATCTTCACACTTAAACTTTGAGCAGAGTGGTTCTCAACCTTCCTACACCTGTGACCCTTTAATACAGTTCCTCATGTGTGGTGACCCCCAACCATAAAATTATTTTAGTTGCTACTTCATAACTGTAGTTATGCTACTGTAATGAATCGTAATGTAAATATGTCTAGTATGTGAAAGGGCCATTTGAGCAGCTGCTTGGGTGGAAGGTCCTGAATGACAGCTGCCACAAGTGACGGATATGGGAAATCTCCAGCCCAACCTTGATCCTGTGCCAGGGCTGGCCTCTGCAGCACAGTTTAGCTTGCTACTCTACCTGGGCCAAGACGGGAAGTTCCTAGGTGCCCTTTTTATTTTTCCAGACTGCCCTCATTGTGTTAGCTGGGGAGCCAAGGGATTTTTTTGGAATGATACGCAGAGGGGAAAAATTTGGAGTGAGGCAAACCTGATACACCACTGTCTCCCCATTCCAACCAGATAGGCGAGTTAGATGGGGCTTAGATTCCTTGTTTGTAATCTGGAGAGAATGTTGCCTACCTTCCAGGACCTGTGTTAGTATTATGCTCTCACAGTGGGGCAGCTGGGGGGCACTCAGCAGTGAGCCTGTCTAGGCCTGGACCCTGGGCCCCTGGACCAAGGTAGGACTTCCCACAGGGGCATCTGTCTGTGCTGCCTTTTGTGGACTGTCTGGAGGGTGCTTCTGAGCATGTACGAGTCTCAGACACTGAATCTCCTGGAACAATTCCATTAGGTCACCTTCCTCGCCTCTTCACCAGTGACTTCCTTTTCCTTGAAGAGGAGGTGAATGAAGACAAGCAAAGTGAAAAGAGGAGAGGACTCTGAATTGTGGTTTTTGACAGGTCACTGACAAAGTTAGGTAGGATCGGGGAGGGGGCTGGAAGAGGACTGATGGGATAAGAGGAAGTTGAACACTAAGACAGAAAGTTGAGCCGGGCGGTGGTGGCGCACGCCTTTAATCCCAGCACTCGGGAGGCAGAGGCAGGCGGATCATTGTGAGTTCGAGGCCAGCCTGGGCTACCGAGTGAGTTCCAGGAAAGGCGCCAAAGCTACACAGTGAAACCCTGTCTCGAAAAACCAAAAAAAAAAAAAAAAAAAAAAGACAGAAAGTTGAGTTGAGGCTGGCCGTCACAACATTGTGCACACTGGACTGGCAGTGTCTTGGGAATGCCAGACTATAAAGGTCAAGGTGTTTTGTGAATGTTTCCAGTTCTCTCTGAGAAAATCAGATATAATAATACATGAAGATATCTTTTGCATGCAGGCACCATTGTAGTGGTGATTGTGTGCAATGTGCTACTGATAAGGATGTGGGTGGCTGTACAGGAAGTTTTNCCCCCCCACCTTGGGGTATATAAATAAGCAGCCACTGAAATGAGGTCAGCAAGTGTGTCTGGAGATCGTTCTGGAAGGGTAGGAGTTGACCTCATTGTCTTTCTTCTCAGCCCTGTGTTGCAGAGCCTTAAAGATGGTGTGTGGCATCTTGCTCTGCCATATTCCTTGGAAAATGAGACTGCCACTCATTTCCCCTGGGTGTAGGGAGCATTCGGATTTAAGTGATTGTTTTTTGCCAAGCGTTGCTAGATAGTGTATAGAACAGCTGATTTTTCTAGTGGCCTCTATCATATGGCTGCACAGAAATGAAGAAACCTCTGATAGATGGCTCTGGAATCCCCAGGGAGAGCTTACTCAATATCAGTGTGACCCCTCAGAGCACCTCCATGACTGATAATACAGTTGTACTCTTGGAGCTGGGATATTGAGCAGTCCTGTATTTCTGCTCCAGTATGTTCATCATATACAAGACTCTGGGTTTGACCCCGGTATTGTCAGAGAGACAAAGGGAGGGAGAGGGAGGGAGAGGGAAGAAGGGAGAGAGAGAAGGAGGGAGAGAGAGGAAAGAAAAGAAAAAAAAAGACTAATTACAAATTACCTTATCAAGGCATAGTCAGTCTGGGCACATTCTTTGGCCACTAGATCACCAACCAGTGTCCAGGCTTGGAAATTCTGACTGTGTGCTCCCCACTTGCCACAGCATGAAGATGCATGCCAATTGGACACCATAATAAATGCGGATCCTTGAATCCACCCAAAGCAGTTGAATTTGCAAGTCCTAGGGAAGCTTGGAAGAGTTGTATTCATATCCACAAAGGCAAATGTAGGAGTCGAATATTTTGTACCCAGGCTACTCTGTGAGGTTGGACTGCTCTACAGATGGTGACATGAGACTCTTCCTCTGCCTGGGTCCACCCACTCACCCCCTTTTAACCCATGACCATGGGATGAGCAGAGCATAATTCCAAATGCTGGAACAGCTTTAAACAGCAATGAATAGAGCCAAGCATGGATGACATGGGTGTTCTGATCTCAAGTGAGAGAAGAGGGGTCTGTGGAAGAAGAATGCCCCTTGCTTTCCATTGTTCTCCTGCTGTCTGGGACCTCTCTGAAACCAGGAATGAATGTCCTGCTGGGTTGGATGTGCCCTTGGTACCTGAGGATAGAACTTAGAGTGTTCTCTTTCTTGCTTGGTGTTGGGATTCCCATGGTCCTTCCTTCCCTGGACTTGGATCCCACACAGATGAGTTGATGTGAGCTGAGGAATCTTCCTCCAGCTTCCCCTTTCCACAGCCTCACTGTGCACCNCAGTCTTCAGCAGGCTGGACAAAGCAATGCCTTGTAGCTACCTAACCACGGAGCTACCACTGAGGCCATTTTAGGGAAGTGGGAGGCCTTCCTTCTGCTTAGGTATGATATTTTGTTCTTTATTGATTGCCCTCAGATTTATCAATAAACCAAGCTTGGGGGTTGGAATCTTGAACTTCTGGGAACAGATTTCTCTTGACATTTTCTTGTCACTGATGAAGTTTTCATAGCATTATGGGCTAGTCAGAATTCGGAGAGATAACATTTTGTGAAAAAGATGGTTTCTAAAACACAGATTTCATAACCTCCTCCTCCATGACTGTGTAGACTGAAAATGATAAACTCATACCTATGTTTGTAAATTGACATTCATTTCATTTCCTATAGTTCTCTCCCCCAAATAAGAGAGGGCATTTTATCTAAATTCAGGTCATTAATAGTTCTCATTTCTACTAGAACTCACTGTGCATAAGGCAGTTTGTTATTTACTTTGCGTGGTTCTCTTTCAACTTTGACAGATGTTTTCTGAGGTTGGCTGTGTTACTTTTATTTTGCAGATGTGCAAAGTTGTCCAAAGAGGTTAAATAACTTGGGAGCCTACAAAAACCAGAAAGCAGCATAAATGGAATTTGAACCAGGTCTAGCAAATTATATTCCACTTTGTATCTTTTTTTGCTGGGTGCCTGGTAGACTCGAGCCAGGTTATACATGCTACAGAGGATAAAGAGCATCCTCCTGGGTAACAAGGTAGACACACAGCCAAGGATGGTATTAACTGTAGTAACTGTCACNCAATCGTACCTGGAAATTGTAAAGCAGGTAGCTTTAGCATTTAAAGGAAGACCTGAGCTTACAACTGAAGTCACCAGGAGACGGCTTCACACCCCTAGGTACTGTGTTTTGAGTGGGCCAGGAATATGGGCAGAATCTTATCTAAGGGAAGTTAGTTAGCTGCGATGACTTCTGAAGACCCAGGTAAATCAATAAGATATGAAAAAGACGATTACACCATCTCTGTGGAGACATGCATATTGCATGCATACGTGTGTGTATTTGTGTGCAGCTAAACATATGCAGACTCACGTTCTTTGTAAGTGCTCTGCAGAATCAAAAGGCTGATGATTTTAAGCAATAACGTTGTTCTACCTGCATTCCTTAGCTCTCCTGAGAACAAGAGCACCTCTGAGCAATGCTTCCTA
>LZPO01118681.1:0-16368 GCA_001675575.1 Neotoma lepida | reverse complement strand
AAACTGCTGTTCCTGTTCCCAGTTTCAAGGAGTTGGCAGAGTTTCTCCAAAGGAAAGGCAGCTTGTAGGAACAGAGTGCTCACCCTGAGGGTCTGGCTTTAATTGGAACACAGCATGGAGATATTAAAGTCCGAAGAGCATTGTTATAAGACATGAAGATTCAGTGAGAAACACTTGAGGGGTACTAATTCTCCAATGACAGCAGTGTGTGAAACAATAACCTGTGAGAAGGTGAAATTGAGACAGAGATACTTGACAATCCCTCCTAATGTGGGGAAAAGCCAGCAGGTATGCTCTTGAAATACAGTCTGAATCTGGTAGAATCAGGCTGTTGGATAGTTGATTTTCCGAAGGGATTACAGAAAAGACACCTAACATCTCTACATAACTAGCCAGAAAAAAAAAGCCTAATATTGCGTCATTGGCATACTATAAGAAATAAATCATAAGTCAAGAGATAGAACAAAAATCCTTTGCAAAACAAACACTATGANAGTAAATCAGCGGTTATTGGAAACCAACAGTTTTATGTGATCCTGACAGAGGAAAATCAACTTGACTCTTTTATTGCATTGCTGGGGATTGCACACAGGTCATCATTGATTTGAGACATGCATTCTACTAGTGAGCCATATTTGTAGTCAACTTGAATCTTTTTTCTTATTTATTTGTTTGTTTGCTTGTTTGTCTAATTTATGTGTGGGCATTGGCATAGTGAAGATGTGAAGGTCAAGAGACCTCATGCACGAGTTAGTTCTGTCCTTGTATTATATGAGTCCCAGTGATGATCATAGACTGTCAGGCTTGGCAGCAAATGCCTCTTTTCTGTTGAACATTCTCACTAGTTCACCAATTTGAATCTTAATAGAGAGAATGTAGAGTACTGAGGAGAAATGAGCTGAAACCATTTACATGCAACAGGATGAGCAAAATCATGGTGACTGCGCACATGACTGTATTCTATATGCTATAATGTGTCATCAAAGCCACAGCCATTGCAACAGTCTACCCAGGTAATTAAAAGAATAAATATGCAAACAATAACAGCAGATATTGTGAACATAGGTCATTTCAATGTACTATCTTAAATGTTCAGTGTTTTCTATTATTTAAGAATTTCATAAACTCATATNATTTGTTTTGATAATACTCAATCCCTACCACTTTTTACAAACAAGTTCATGTACTAATTTTNTTTTCTTTTTTAAAGATTTATTTATTATGCATACAGAAGAGGGCGCCATATCTCATTACAGATGTGAGCCACCATGTGGTCGCTGGGAATTGAACTCAGGAAGAATAGTCAGTGCTCTTAACTTCTGAACCACCTCTCCAGCCCCCNAAAATGCAGTTTTCTAGCTTAGACTGCCTTTGATTCACACAGGTGAGGATTGGTCACTCGCTTCACCTGAAGGCTGAAAGATCAATCTTCCATTTGATTGACAGAGCTGAATAAATGGACAGTGATTGTGTTAGATCACTTCAGTCTCTGGAAGAGAAAAATCAAGAAATCCCAAAAGAGAACATGAGCATCAGTTTTTTTTTTTAATTAAAAAGATATTCCACTCCTTTTACATACGAACCTCAGATCCCCCTCTCCTCCCTCTTCCCGCCCCACCAGCTCCCCCCCTCAACCCACCCCCATTCCCACCTTTTCTAAAATAAGGTGTCCCATGGTGAGTCCCTAGAGTCTGGCACTCTCAGCCAAGGCAGGACAAGAACCTCCTCCCTGCGCCAAGACTGTGCCAGGTGTACCACCTCAGGTACTGGGCTCCAAAAAGTCAGCACCTGCACCAGGGACGGATCCTGATCCTACCGCCTGGGGGCCCTCAGACACTTCAAGCCAAACAACTGTCTCAAGCCTCCAGAGGGCCCAGTTCAGCACCATGGGGGGCTCCACAGTTATTGGTTCACAGTTCATGCATTTCCACCAGCTTGGCTGGCTTCATGATCTCAATGTCTCTTGTTCATTGAACCTCTCCTCTCTCCCATCAGTTGAACTCCTGGAGCTCTGCATGGTGCCCAGGGCTGAGATGCTCCGATGGGCCCTCATCCAGATGGAAGATGGAAACAGATGCGAGATTCATGTACTAATTTTTAAACCCACTGAGTTCACATAATGTTCTTATACATTCAGTTTAATATTGGTAAAGAAGGGAAAAGCAAAGGAAGGGAGGATGTAATAGTAAAGAAGGTAAAGAGTANAAGGAAGAAAATGTGCCTCACACAAAGAAAAAAGAAACAGAGAAGTGAAAACTAAATCTTGCAGGCAGCAAAATGATATAATTACATTTTAATTAAATGAAAATAAATAAATAAATTTAAATAGGACCAAGTTATCAAATACTGTTATAAATAAAAATATAAATAATGACTATGGAAGCTATGATGATAATATTTCCGGAAATACAGCATATTAAAATAAATATTATTTTTAGCAAGAAATGGAAAATCTGTAGTTGAAAAGAACAGCAACAGAAATTGGAAATTCAGGAGAGAACACAGCAGTAGAATTATGACTGGCAGGGATGAATAATGATATATAAGATATGTAATAAACAAACTAAAAACAGAAAAAAATAAGAAAAAAGTAAATATAGCCTTAGTAAATGTTGACAATATTAAATGTACTACTTGTGTATATTAGGAATTGGATAATAAAAGATGGAAAAAATATCAAAAGAAAGAACTGCCGTGATATTTTTGTTCTAACAGATAAAACTTATCTGGGGATCAGAGAGCAGAACAGCCACTAGATTAGACATAGAGGGCAGGCAGGGTTGTACACATGCCTTTAATTCTATCACTTGGGAGGCAGAGATTCATCTGGATCTCTGTGAGTTCAAGGTCACACTGGGAACAGAGCCAAGCATGGTGGCACACACTTTTAATCCCAGCACTTGATATCTCATGTCTTTGCTTGGGAAGGACACATGCTTTTAATCCCAGCAGGATTAAAAGCAGGGAGCAGAAAAGTATATAAGGCATGAGGACCAGGAACTAGAAGCGTTTTAGCAGCAGTTCAGCTGAGATCCATTCCAGTGAGGACTCAGAGGCTTTCAGTCTGAGGAAACAGGATCGGCTGAGGAGTTGGAGAGGTGAGGTTGGCTGTAGCTTGTTCTGTTTCTCTGACCTCTCAGTTTTCACCCCAATATCTGGCTCTGGGTTTTTTATTAATAAGACCTTTTACAATTCATGTTACATTTGGCACCCAACTGCTAAAAACTCCCCATCTGATAAAACATATTAATGTAAACAACTTTGAAGTTCAACAAACTCAGATTTGGACACACAAGACATTATATACAGCAAGTTGGTCATTAAAAGTTGAATATAGTGTAAAATGTGTTCTTTCGCCATCATTCTAGTAGGTTTGACTCATGTAAAGATACTTTATATAAAAATCAAAGAAAAAAAAAAGCAACAACTTACCAAATATAGAGAAAGAGAGCCAGTCTGAATAAACACAGTGCACAGATCTCCAAAAANGACCAGGAATGTAATGTAAGGCTCCATCAAACAAATGTATTGGAGCAAAAAATTGGAAATAGCATTCCAAGCAAACAGAAACAAGAAATGAGAGAGCATTAGTTTTCTGATCTTCAAACTAGATCTAGTACTGAATACAATGGTATTCAAAATAGACTTCCAATTTGAACTACTAAGAAGAGATAAAGAATGTGTTTATACCAATTAAGGAAACCATCTGTCAGGAAGAAACTATGTTTGCGNTTTTTAATGGCTGAACATTCAGCCTCTTATTCTTAGTGCTTTGACTTGTTATATATATATTTCCATTGTCTATTGTCCATTTGCTTCTCTGACTGAGAAGGCTGACAGCAGGCCTGATCTACGGTTATAAACACGAGTATTTAAAAGGTATATTCNCAGTGTGACAATTTAGCAAAATAATAGTAGTTTCTACCCTAGGACCTTCTCAGACATAGATTTATGAGCAGAATTGTAGTACCAGACACAAAATTTCCTTCTGTGGAACAGACTTCAATCCAATCAGAATATGGTTAGTTACCCCTTAACAGGTATGCCGTTATTGCACCAGTGTGCATATTGTGCCATTGGCCTGTTAGATCACTATTGCAGCATCCAGGGACAAACACTGGGAAGATTACTGAAGTCATTTCTCCCCCAGCAGCCTGCATAGCACCTGACAACACTATAAAGCTAGCAAACAGGGAAGAAGTCTCTATATCAGTTTGCAATTGATTTCTTAGCATCCTATAGCCAAGTCTCTTTAGCAATGTGGCCTTACAATGTAGATATGGCAGGTAAGAAAGGAGCAATGGCAATAACTTATGTTGTTTTGAAGACCCCTGGAGGCTNCTTACCAATAATTTGTAAGAAGATTGTTCTAAANATCTCAAGTCAAGTGGGATTGGACGTCATTTTAAAACACTGCATTCTCTCTGTTACATGAATCAATAACTAAGAGAGGAAGTAATTAAATCTTTACCAATAACTATGGATTTATGTTTCTTCTTGCCATTCTTAGTTTTTACTTCATTGATTTTGGAAAATAAATATTTATTTAGGTTATAATACCTGGGTGATTTGACCCTTTTATAATTATGAAAAGGTCTTCTTTACCCCTAGCAAGGTTCTTAAATCTAATATTAATATATGTCATATATAATACTAATATACACATTCAAATTTGCTTTTAACTATTTATAATTAAAACAACATATCTTATAAAATTTTTCTATTAATATTTTATNCTTTTATATCTGAATGTATCCCGTATTGACTGCATAGAGTCTGTTCTTGTTTTTATATACTTTGAATAATTTCTGTCCTTTAATTGATATACATGGACTATTAATATTTAAAATTATTATCACAGTTGCTAGATTTAACTTTCTCAACCTGTTTTAAGTTTATTATATTTCTGTTCTAGCAGATGTTGCTCCTTTTCTATGTTCATTAAAAATGATTAAAAATTTAAATAATCTGGATCAACGTTTTATCATATTAGCTGAAGATATTCTGATGTATTATTGGCTGTTATGGGAATTAAAATTTATTTATTTATATTAATCGAGANTACTAGATTTACCTAACTATACCACTCTTATNAAAANATACTTCATTTTCTCTGTAAAAGACACTAGACACTAGGATATTTACTTTTGCATATGTATAAACATCATGCTAAGTTTTAAAATTATATTATGTATTTAACCATAAATTACCTTTTAATGTTACACAAATAATAAGAAAACCTCACAATATCTTCCTACTGTTACAATTTGTACTTGTGTAAACTTGTATTACCAAATATTTACCTTGTCTTCTTGCTGAAATGATTGTCTCTTTTTTTTTCTTTGAGTCATAAGTTTGTTTTCTGTGAGTTATTTGAGCACCTTTTCTGAAGGACTCTTATGTCATCTTTTAAAAGTATATTCTCAAGGCTCATGGAAAACAAGGGTTATAGCAATTTTTTCTTTCATTATTTTAAATGGGATTCTACTTACTGTCTTGATAGAATATCTTTTACCAGAAGACTATTCTCAAAATTATCTCTCTTCCCTATGTCTTGTATCTTTTTCTCTGTGACTTCTATGATTTTCTTTTTTCTGATCTCTTTTTCAGTACTTGGTTGTGCTGAATTTTATGTATTTTTCCTTATGTTTACTATAACAATTTCATAGACCATTTTTTTTTGTTAAATTTTGAGTTTTGATGTGGTATTCTCTTTAGAACTTTGTTTTTGTTGTTCTCTCCCCACTGTACACAGCTCTCCATTCACACTAAGTATTCATTTGTGATACAATAAACTGCTGCTGACTTTTATGAGTACTTCCTTCCTCTTTGTGTCTTTCTCTCAGTATTTTGCTTTTCAATACTTTCTATTGTCATAACTTCAAGTTCATCATCTTTATCTTTTGAAATATCTACTGGATTATTAACACTATCTATTGTAGTTTTCACCTGTCACGCTATACTTCTGATATTTAAATTTTAAATCTGGGGCCTTTTTTTATCAACAAATCATTTGAAATACATTGAATACTACACATAGTTGTAAGTACTGACTGAATGCCTTTGCCTGAATCTCATAACTTCTGTTATTTCATGTTAGTGCTCAGTGACTGGATATTCTCCTTATTGTGTGCATGCTAAAAACATACCTGTCATGTTTTTATGATATGATACATTTTGAATTTAACTTGCATGACAGGGAATATTTTAATTCATTTACAGAACAATTAGGACCTTTGAGGTTTTGCTTGTAAGATTTGCTGTGAAAAATCAGAGTTGTATCCAAGTAAGAGCTAATTCCTCCTGCTACAAGGTAAAACACTTTTGTAAATTCAACCCATGGCTGTTGAGGATGTCACCTGACTGGAGAAAATGGCATGTTTTCTGTACCCAGNAACTTCTAGATGCCTACATTTAGTCTTTTTTATAGAAATCTTAGTACTTCTCCAGAGGTCTTTGTGTATGTCCATCCTTCTTTCTNACTGTTGAGGTATTAACTTCAGCTGGTTTGGCTACCAGACTGTAACTCTTTTCTCCTCAGTTCAGAAAACCACAAGTTTGGGGTTTGTTTAGATTGTTTTTCTGGGATTCCCCTAATCTATTTCTCTATGTTAGGTGGCAGGTCCTCTAAGCAGCAAACACAGCACCATCACAAGGGCNTCTTCAGTGTATTCCTCTTGGGCACTTACCACTATTCCTGTTGGTAGAGGTCCAGTTTCCCAATGGTGATTTCTATACCGTTTTGTTATTTTAAATAAGAAGGTATATCCAATTTCTATAACTCTATCATGGCTCTCAATGGTTTTAGCCCAGCAATTCAAAAGTGGCAGTTGGTGCCTCAGAAATTTATTTTTATCGCATCCAAAATGCATTTTCAAAAGGAATGGTAAAATGGCACAGCATGTGAAGTTGGTTGCTCTCAAGCCTGAAGACAAGTTNGATTTCCAGAACCTACAAGATGAAAGGAGAGAATCAACCTCAGTAATCTGTCCATATGAGTTATTCTCCCAACTAAATACATAAATGTAAAAATGCAAAGCTGCAATGGATAAAACTCTGGTCAATAGAGCCTCCTAGTCTATATATTTGTGACACAAAAATAGATTGGATCTCTCTCTTTATGAAATGTAGGTCCTATCCCTGACCACAGTTTATATATATAATATATATATACATATATAATATATGTATATACATATATATAAATATATAAATTTGTGTATAGCATATACACATTTAGTAAAAATGTTAACTGTGGTACTCAGGTACTCATTTTTTTCAAATTGAGTGAATAATTTCATATGCTGCATAATTTTCAGAGTTAAAAGCCATGTAAGTNTAATCAAGCTATGGAGGAGTATCATGCTGCAGCTCATCCTTCCCAAAGCTTCATGTCACATAAAGTTCCATAAAATCAAAATCAATAATTGGAAATCAATTTTAAAATGAAATATATAAATGTTTATTATGTATGTTGTGGAAAAAACTGCCACTGAATTACAGTTTTCTCTAAAACTTGGAATTATTTTAAATTCAATAGATAACAAAAATAAAATCAATGGATATATTTGTGTCAGATGCTCCTTCCTTTCTTTCTTTTTTTTTTTTATCTGGTCTGTGAGCCATGATTTTGGATTATAGATTTATTGAATGTCATTAGGCCAAAGATAGATCTATGTAAAGAAAATTTTGTGTCCCCCCAAATTTTGCCAAAATGATGATTTTGACTTCACAGACTTGTTAATTTGGACTTAAAGCTCAAACTCAAATACTAAAGTTGCATCTATAGGAATGAGTCAAAATTACTTGTGTCACTTAAAAAGTGACATACATCTTTAAAATTAACTCATACTTACTGAACTAGAATCTCTAAGGGAGTTACCTAGAAACCTTAGGTTTTGTAATGTTTGAAATTCTGTGGGAAAGTTTGATAAATGTGTTTGAAGGTATTTTAAAGACAAAATAAAAAATAGTGATATATATTCAAAATTATTAGCCTTTGTGTATATATATGTGTGTGTGTGTATGTGTGTGTATACATACATATATATATGTAATGCATGCAACACATGCAGGCATGCATACATACATACAATATTTGCATCCAAGTTCTATAGTTATATTGAATCACTATGAGCCATTTAATTAGGAGTACTCTACCTTACACTTTGTTTTTACTGCATTCTTAATAGCTTACATTTAATTCTAGCCCAAGCTAAAAATTTAAATTGGCAAGGTCAGTGATAATTATAATGAGACAAATTCTCACTGAGATGTTAATATATTGAACTGAATTGCTTTTAATATTAATAGGAACTCAACAGAGAGATGACAGTGATAAGTATGTAATATGAGTTTTCTCCTGAAAATGAAAGGTGGTAAAAAAATGTAAAACATTCTATTTATTTTTAATATAATACAAAATTATCTTAATAGTTTTGGGGAAATTAACTAATTTAACATATGCAATACATCTCATGCTTAATATTATCCTTTTCCCCAATCGTTTAAAATTAATATGTAGAGATAGTTTATCATATATGCAAACTAGAGAGGTATTGGGGTATTCAATATATCTTTATGAGTCACCTTAGTAGGAATATAAAAAACACTCAATATTTCTAGCCATTAAATAATAGAATTGACTCTGTATATTAGATAAAGGATTTATTTTTGCTTGGAGTCCCAGTGGGCTAGGGGTTCATAAAAATGGGGTAGAGTGGCCGTGGCAGAGGGAGCAGGGAGCTGGGTGATCACATTCTCAGTGAGGCATAAAAAAAGAGATAAATAGGTAGATAGGTACATAGACAGATAGATAGATAGATAGATAGATAGATAGATAGATAGATAGATAGATAGATAAACAGATAACAAGAAATGATGAGAGGCAATATAGTTCCCTCCCCCACTGACTTACTTCCTCCAATGAGGCACCACCTTCAAAGGATTGTATCATCTCCACAAAAAGCACCACAGTTGGGGGCTACATGCTCAAATATCTGAGACTATCAGGGACATCTCTCATTCAAACCCCTACACTTTGGTAAAAATGGGGACATGTTTTCTAAATGCTGAAATTATTTTCTACTTTTAGAAATTTAATTTCACAGATATTTACTTGCAACTTTTAATAATCATTTGGCTATAGCCTCTCAATCTTTTATCACATAATATTTTATAAATCCCTACTTGATTGCCTAGATAGATTATGTTTGTATATTTTATAACTCAAGACATAGTAATATTTTTATTTCTACCTTTAATCTCCATTGAAGATCCTCATAGATCATAGAAAGATATTGCTAATCCCACTTAAATAATGACACAAGTCTAGTTCCAGCTTCCCCTTAGGTACACAGGCTCAGGTTTACTGAGTGTGTAATCCTCTGTGAAGGTTAATGTACACCATGAGCTTAGTGAATTCTAGAACCATCCATGAACAAGCATTGGATAAACTTGTGAGGTCTTACATAGACTAGACAAATCTCTGGTCAGACTGGTGAAGAATGTTTTCTTCTTTTAAATATTTATTAATTTTTGTTTTATGAGTATGAATGATTTACCTGTGCATATTTATGTATGTGCACGAAGTGTGTGCAGTTCTAGAAGAAGGCATAGATAGGCTCCTCTGGAACTGTTGTACAGGAGGTTGTTAGCTGCCATACAGATTTTGTGAACTAGAAGAGCAGCCAGTACATATAACCATGGAGTCATCTCTACAGCCCTGTGAGACTTTAGTCTTTTTGTTTGTCTTTTAGGGTTTTTTTGTTTGTTTATTTGTTTTTTTCATTGACTGAAGTGGGAAGACCACCCTCAATTTGGTTGACACCTTCCAGGTAGTCTGCCCAGATGTAAGAAAGTACCTGCCTGGCTTTCAGCACAAGATAGAGAATGCTGAGGCATCTAGCTTTGCAGAATGCTGGGCAGATGTGGGGTTCTCAATCTTACCATTGTCTTCACAGACATCTCAATACTACCAGAACTATATCATGTAAGCAGTTTTGATAAATCTTTTTCTAATATATGTTCATTCTATCAGTTTTATTTCCCTAGAAAATATGATGAATATACCATTTACCTAAAACATAGCACATACATCACCCCCCCAAAACAGAAACACATTCCTTTTCTTCCACTCTAGGGAAGCCTAGCACTATCATACTGAAAATCTGATGTATACATCACTTTTATAGATGTTTTAAAATGGTTATGTGTTTGCATGTCAAACTAAACTGATACAACAATAAAACAAAAGTCAAAAACTTTAAGGNCTCAGTCCAAATAAATGATTACATTTCTTTCTTGTGTTGCAGATTAGAGTTGTGTTAGAGCCTTGTTCCAGGATTTTAGACCTTCCTTCATTCTCTGACTTCCCCTTTAAGACTTCTTTTTATTTACAATTGTTTGAAGCTAACATAAACAGAAAGAAAACATGGACAAATCAGCCACTGCTCTGAGCCTTAACTCAGAGATGGCACTCCTGAAACACTCAACACACAGACAAGACCATTTCTTAGCAGATGTTCACGTCAGCTTCATATGCAAACATTAAAGAAATAAGTATTATAATCTACATGGATAACTCTATGTCATGCATCATTTCACGTATTTCAAACCTACTCTCCTTCTAGGATGAACAGAGTCTGTTAATACTAACTGCTGCAACATGCATCNGCCATGGTATCTACCTGCAGAGGGATGATGATACTATGTGTGGAAAACTATGCAATACGTGTTTCATGAATAAATTAATAATTCCATCACTCAGTAAACATACACATAAATAAATAATTTTATACTTAAAGATTTATGAATGCTTATCCAATCTAATATTTTATGATTATATAAAAGCCACATGCACATTTCCATATAATGGAAATGATATTTTGAATTTTGAGTTTATTTTCCAGGCTGAGGATACAAAACAAAATCCTCTCTGGAGATGGTCTGCACAGAATGCTTTACCTTCCCATTTGTGACTCCATCACAGAGAAGGAAACCTCACATGCTAGAGCACTGTGCTGCTAATCTGCTATGTATCAGAAAGTATAGAGGAAATTCTATAGGACATTGAAAAAAATCTGAGGGAATTTATTCATGAGGACAGGGGCTTAACTATGAATATATTAATTCCTNAGTATATATATCTTATATGTAATATATTATTTTATATAGGTGAATATACATACTATTTTACATATAATATATTACTTCATATAATATATTTTATATTTTACATGCCATTATAAACATACATGTATATACACTTAGGCATATATGTGTATGTATGCATATATTTAAGCCAATCTTTGCCTTAATATTTGATTGACACTCAATATTTATAAGCATACACTTCTTGCATAGAATATTTTGTAGAAACTTAATACTAAAAGCCACCATTGGTCAGCTCCTTGCAGATGGAGCTCTAGATGAAATGTAGTCTTGCTAATCCCTGCATCTGTTTCTGATATCAGGCAGCTAGCACAGACAGGCACTCCCAGAGTCAGTTGCTGCAAATAAGCTCAGCATTCCTGTCTAGTCATTATCTTCCTGTGTGTTTAGTGGTATTTTGGCTGCATCAACAACAATGGCTGGTCTATGTACAAATGGTGAACCTTGACAAAAGTTTATTCTTGAAGTCTGTTAACTTTAGAAATAAATACACTTTCTATTCCACGTGTTCATTTTGCTATCCACTATGAAGACACTGGGTATGATCTCCTCCAAGTTTTAACTATATTTACACCTGATAAGCAACTGAATTTATTATTACATTCATTTCTTGTATTAAATAAACTTAGACTGATAGCAAAACTGACCAGAAGGTAGATATTATATGTCTCCTAGATAAACGTGGGCCCAGACTTCTTGACTATTAATCGTGAAAAATAATGGAATACTTGGTAGAAATGACAGCTCTACCTTAACAAATGTATCACCCATGATTGACATTTTAAACTATAACATATTTTGTTATGTTGTCTGTGTTTGGAATTGGAATACACAACCTATATGTACACAGTGTGATTTTACTGCCATGAAATCTTCTTGGACTCTCAGACTTTGAACCTCTGCAGTTAGTGTCTCCGTAATGTGATATGGTTCAAGTTGCATAGTATTTACCTTTTTTGTATTGGCTTCTTTTTAATATATATCAACTCTTCTAAATCTGATAATATAGTGCATTTCTTTTTAGCACAAAATGGCTTTATGGCTTATTTTGCTTCAGCATTAAATAATAGTGCAGTGTATGTACTTACCACACTTTTTCTATCATTGTGTCACAGGAAATTTTGGTTGTTTCTAAGTTTTTCTATTTATGAGTAATGAAGCTCTAAACACCCTTGTAATGGATTTCACATGGGAATAGTTTTTAATTTGTTCATTTGGAGAAATACCAAGGAGTACAGTTGCTGATTCATCTGGTAAATGTATATTTAGATCCATAAGCAACTGCCAAATTCTCCTCCAAATTGTCTGTGTCANTTCGCAGTCTTAGCAATAGAAAATAATACATACTCTTGCTTACATTCCATCTTGTCAATGATGTCAGTGTGAGCATTGTAATAGATTTGAAGTAGCTTCCCCTTATTTTCTTTTTATATTTTNTAATTATGTTGATGCTGTGCTTCTTTTGAAAGCTTTATTTGCTATCTGGTATCTCCTTAGGGAGGTGTCAGGTAAGGCTTTTGCACTTTTCTTGTTGTTTTGTTTTGCAGGACTGAAGGCTAATGCTCGAATCTAGTGTATCTTAGATAAGCTGTATCCCCAGCCACCTTTTGCACATTTTCAAATGGGCTTGCTGTTTCTCCATTTGTTGAATTTTAGGAGCTCCTCATGTATTTTTAAATCAACTCCTTATAAGATAGGCATTTTATAAAGATTTATTTCATTTTGGCTTGTTTCTAATTATCATAACAAGTCATTGCCCAGCTTAAATTTAGTCTGTGTTGTTTGGTTGTTTGTTAGTGAAATGCAAACAAGTTAGTTGTTTGATCCTCTTGTGGATTTTGGTTTTGGTGTTATATCAGAGAGATCGTGCAGTCCCAATGACACCTAAGTTTTCTCCCATGTTATCTTCTAGTCATTGATATTTTAATTACATTTATGAATATGATCCCTCTGNGTTAGTTTTTATAAACGCTTTGGGTTAGTTTTTATGAAGAACTATCTCTAAATTTACTTTTATTGATGTGAATGTTCAGATATTACAGCACCATTTATTAAAATTGCTGTGTATTTTCCCTGTCTTATAGCCTTTGCTCACTTGTTAAAATCAGTAGATTACCCTTGTGTGGATCTGTTGTTACTAATCTGTTTGTATAATGTCTTCTGTAGATGTATTCATCTGTTAACTCATCACAACCGCAATATCTGGAGTACTGAAGCTTTATAGGCAAGGACCAGACCGGGAGAATTTGCTCATTGTGTCTGCCAAATCTTTTGTTTCTCCATATGAACTTAAAGTTCATCATGTTTATATTTGCCAAATCAAATACTGGGATTTTATTTATATTCTCTGGTTCTGTGGCTCACTAGAGATAAACAAATATGCAATATTTAGTCTTACCTTTAAGGATGAAACATGTCCCCTTTTATTAATTTTACTTTGGCTTTTGTCATAGATTTGTGGCTATCTTTCTACAGTAGTTAGAATTATTTTATTTATACCAAAGTATTGCATTTTAGGGTGCTAACTTAAATGANGTACCTTTAATTTCTAATTGTACTTGTTCTCTGTTGGTCCATAGAAAAACCTTGGCATCTGTTAATTGCGTTTCTCTTCTGAAAGTTTGCTCTAAAATTTGCTAGTTTTAGCAACATTTGTGTTTTTGTTTTTGTTTNTTTAGTATTTTCTAGGTAAGTAAGAATGCTACCTAAAAACAACAGTGATTTTGTCCCACCTCCCCGACCTGTATGCTTTTTAGTTCTTTGTCTTGTCTTACTGTGTTACTTGGAACTCCTGGGCAGATTCTGTTAAGTTAAAAAGTGACATCCTACCCTGTTTCTGATCTCAACACAAAGTCATGCACCCCCATCCTAAACTTTGTATTAATGATTATTAATTGGGTTTCTGTTTTGTGAATATGCATTATCAAGGTGGAAAATGCATTCTATTTTAATTGACATTTTTGTTATTATNCATGTCATATTTCCTACTGCTGTCTTTTTGCACATACTGANATGATCATGTGACTTTCTCTATACATGTGACAAATTACAGTGAATGAGTTTCAAAACTGGGAAATATTTTACCTGAAATGGTATATAATTTATTTATTCACTCTAGGACCTAGGCCCTGGAACAAAACCAGTCTCATGGAACTGCCACCTATCTCTGTCCCAGTAGCTGGTTGGGAAAATTCCTACAGGCTGGCCCTNGCCTCGAGGATCCCCCATTGGACCCTGCAATCTAAAAAACCCACACCCTTCCCAAATATCCATCTCCCTGCAACCCCAGTGGCTTCCTGAGACATGGAATCTGCCAGCTCTCATTGGACCAAGAGGTGAGTGACTCTTCTCCAACCCAGAGAGTCTTGCCGCTAGGCCCTAGGCCCTAGGACACAACCAGTCCCTGGGAACTGCCACGCATCTCTGCCCCAGTAGCCAACTAGCAAGGAAAACTCCTGTGGGCTGCTCCCCGCCCCAAATCCCCCATTAGACCCTGCAACATACAAAATCCACACCCTACTCCAATACCCATCCTGCTGGGGCCTCAGTGGCTCCCTAATCCACCAGCTCTCATTGGACCAAGAGAGGATTCCTGAGACACAGAATCCACCAGCTCTGACTGGATCAAGAGCTCTGATAAGACCAAGAGGGGCTCACTGAGTCACAGAATTAGCCTGCTTGAATTAGACCAAGAGCGAAGATTGGACCCAGAGTGGCCCCCTGAGACACAGACACAGCAAGCACAGACTGGACCAATAGCACCTCACTCAAACACAGGCACCTCTTGCACCTATGGAGGAAGAGATAGGTAGACAGCAGTGCAAAAATACATACAACAACCTAAAGAGCAATATGACATCACCAGAATCTAGCCCTTCTACAACATCAAGACCTGAACATCACAATGTATAAGAAGCAGAAGAAAGTGTCCTTAAAAATAACTTCATGAAGTTGCTAGAGGCCTTTAAAGAGGAAATGAAAAATTCCATTAAAGAAATTGAAGAAAAAGCAAAAAAAAAAAAATTGGAAGAAATCAATAAAGAAATTGAGTTAAAGAAGAACAAAAAAATTGGAAGAAATCAATGAATCCCTTAAAGAAAGTCAAGAAAACCATGAAAAAGCAATTAAACATGTGAAGGAAACAGTTCAAGACCTAAAAAGTGAAAGAGAAACAATGAAGACACAAACAGAGTATATGCTGGAAATAGAATATCAAGTAAATGAACAGGAACTACAAATACAAGGATAACCAACAGAATACAAGAGATGGAAGAGAGAATCTCTTGTGTAGATGATACAATAGAGGAAATAGATTCATAGTCAAAGAAAAAACCAAAGCTAAAAAAGTCATAACATAAAACGTCCAGGAAATCTGGGACACCATGAAAAGGCCAAACCTAAGAATAATAGGGATAGAAGAAGGAGAATATCAACTCAAAGGCACAGAAAATATATTCAACAAAATNATAGAAGAAAACTTTCCCAACTTAAAGAAGGAAATACCTATGAAGATACAAGAAGCTTACAAAACACCAAATAGACTAGACCCCCCAAAAAACTCCCTTCACCACATAATAATCAAACCACTAAACATATAGAATAAAGAAAGAATATTAAGAGCAGCAAAGGTAAAAGGCCAAGTNACTTATAAAGGCAGACCCATCAGAATAACACCCAACTTCTCAATGGGGACTCTGAAAGCCA
The DNA here is from genome assembly GCA_001675575.1 of Neotoma lepida. Taxonomy (NCBI): domain Eukaryota; kingdom Metazoa; phylum Chordata; class Mammalia; order Rodentia; family Cricetidae; genus Neotoma; species Neotoma lepida. The sequence continues at coordinate 492 of LZPO01118681.1, read as the reverse complement.
GAAAGTCCTGGACAGATGTAATGCAGACACTAAGAGACCATGGATGCCAGCCTAGACTAATATACCTAGCAAAACTTTCAATAACCATAGATGGAGTGAACAAGACATTCTAAGACAAAACCAGATTTAAAAAATACCTATCCACAAATCTGGCCCTACAAAAAGTACTAGAAGGAAAACTCCAACCTAAGGAAGTGAGATGCACCCATGAAAACACAGATAACAGATAACCCCATAGTAGTGAATCCCAAAGAAGGCAAATACACACACACACACTATCATTAACAATCACTGGTCATTAACGTACCTTAATATCAATGGACTCAATTAGCCTATAAAAAGACACAGGCTAACAGAATGGATACGAAAACAGGATCCATCCTTGTGCTGCATACAAGAAACATACCTCAACTTCAAAGACAGACACTACCTCAGAGTAAAAGGCTGGAAAAAGACTTTCCAATCAAATGGACTTAAGAAGCAAGCTAGTGT
>LZPO01118680.1:3972-16393 GCA_001675575.1 Neotoma lepida | reverse complement strand
CAGGCGGATCTCTGTGAGTTCGAGGCCAGCCTGGGCTACCAAGTAAGTTCCAGGAAAGGCGCCAAAGCTACACAGAGAAACCCTGTCTCGAAAAACAAACAACAACAAACAAACAAACAAAAACAAACAAACAAAACAACCATGTGTGCACCACCAGACCCACTTACTTTCCTCTTTAAACATGTTTCACAGATAAACAGTTGAATAAATTATATTGTGTGTGTATATTTCACCCTAAAATTTCAAGTAGAAAATTAAACTTCAGAAGATAACCAAAGGAAATAAAATTATTCAAAACTTCACTACATTTCTTTCACAAGTAGATTTAACAGGCAGAAAACAAATGAAAAGTAGATTAAGATAAACAGATCAATTTAAAGCTATCTCTAAAGGGAAACTATTCACCTGGTAACATGAGATTTTTAAAAAGAAGAAAAATATTACATTTGAATAAAAATTAGAACCTCTTTACTATCATGAGAATCTGGAAATTATGAAATTCTTAGATGCATATTTGATAGAAAATTGAAGCTGTTATTCCCAACTGTCTTGGAAAGGGATATCTTTTTAAATGTACAATATACAGTAAAAGCCTTACTCAAAATAAAAATTATATTAGCATCATTTTTTAAAATAAACATTTAAGAAAAAAACAATTGTCTAAGACGTCAGAAAAGGTAAATAAGATACATTTTTCCCCAAAGGTTCAGATGTTTTTATTCAAAGGTTCTTAAAAGAAATAAAAGAAAAAAACTAACAATCTGATCAAAGGTACAGTTCAGAAATGTTTTTTGGTGTTTATGAAGTCCTGGGAAAGAATATTAGAGTCATCTTGACCCAATTGACCTAGCAGGTGTGCATCACTAGTAGGATAAAATAAAAACTAATAATAACTCTCTCGATCATATAGATATTGCTATGGAAATCTTTTCTTCCATTGGCACAAAAGATTTTAATTCATAATTTGATTTTTAATAATTTAATGGCTGTCTGCTATGTGATGTTTAACTAACTTTTTTCTTTAAATGTCCAAAGATTATGTTTCTCATGTCTGACCCACAGGAGTATAGCACTTAGTTCAGATGTACTAGTNGCAGATCTCCTCCTCCCCTTCTGAACTAAGTTATCAGCATATGTCTTAAATAATGCAAAGAAAATGTCTAGTAGTGAGAAACCTGGGCTGATAAATCTACTAGGTACATGGAGAGTGCTGCATTCAGTCTGGACTTTCACAAAGCAGTATGTTTTAGGGAGCAGAGAAACAATGATTCTCTCTCTCTCTCTCTCTCTCTCTCTCTCTCTCTCTCTCTCCTTCTCCCTCCCTCTCTCTCTCTTTTAGGAAGTAAGAATAAAAGCAAACACATTTCTCATATTACTCTGCAATTTTCACCAGAATGGCTTTTGAAACTATGAAATGTCACTGAAATCTGTCATCAAAAAAACATAAAATTTAAGAATTAAAAAATACTCAGCAGAAATAACTGCTTAGCCCCTGAGCTAGGAGGATTTTTTTCATGGAAACAGAGAGGGTGGGAAACCTGTTCCAGCACAAAAGAAAAATAGCCTCTGAGGTAGGTAACTGATTATTCATAGCTGACCAGACAAGTGCATGGTATTTGCTGTACAGACAACTTAATTTACCATTACTTTTAAATTTACTCAGTTGCCCTAATAAAAGAACATTAATAACAGTGAAGTATCTTTTATGTACTAAAGTAGAAATAACTATTTATGAGTCAGGAATTTCATGGTTTCAAAGTTGATTTTCCTATAGTTGATGCACCTGTAGTGATGACATAAAGTGTGCACTGCTTGGATCCACATCTTCCTTTCTGCTTTTTGTTTTNTTTATCTATACATTAATTAGAATTCTAAAACCTCATTTAAAGGTACAAAGCCAGCACATTCTTCTGGCCACCAACTGGTCTGGCAAAAATAAAGGACAAAGCTATGGTGCTGAGACAAGGTGGAGCTACTGCCTCCTGGCTCTTCAGCCTTTAGGGAAGTTATCTTTAAACGTGCTAAGTCGTTTTTAAAACGGAGAAGCACAACCCTGATGTGGCACACGCCTGTCATCCCAGAACACAGGTGGCAGAGGCAGCTGAAGTTCAAATCCAGCTGAGGCTGTTGAGTAAGACCATGTTCAAAACAGTACAAGACAAATGACTAGACAGGGAGGAACTATAAATACAACAATATAAGTGATACAGAAAAGAGAAAATAGTAAAATTAATAAGGCAAAGTTTTTTCATCGGCTAGATCAAACCCTTGACAATTTTGACTGAAGGCAATTTTGACTAGAGGCAAATTAGCAATATATAGTAAATATATACAAATGAACAGCATGAGAGTTATCAGGCACTGAATTTCTCTGACACAAATGATGAGTACCTAGAAATAATTTATTTTATAACAATATGAATATCCAAATCAACGTGACAGATTGATGAGTTGCCATAATAGCAATTGAAATGAGGTCTATTATATAAAACATGAAAACATTTCATTAGAATGGTATCTACAGGTAAAACATTGAAGTGCTTCAGACCCAGACGGCTCCATAGCACATAAAGAACATACAAAACCAATGTTGTTTGGACCTTATTTTATCAGATAAAATGAAGGAAAACTCTGACACATGTCATCAAAAATTCTGTAAGAGTTTTTACCGAAAACTAATATGCTATTAAAAAACAAAGACTATAGTATGAACTTCAAATTTCAGAATTGTAAGTGAAATAAAATATCAACCATAGAAATATCTAAAGAGAATACATTAGAGAAAATGAATTTTTAGATATGAGAAAAAGATAGTCCTTTATTAGCAAAGTTAACTCCATACAACATAGAGGGAAAAGTCTGTAGTCATATAGAAAGATATTTGGTAAGATTTACATTAAAAACTGTGTATATTAGCACGTGATAGACACTACGTATGAATTTTGCAAAGTGCAGATCACAAAAGCAATGGAGAATTCTATCTTTAAATTCAGGAAGCATGTAAAATGTTTCAACTAAAGCTAGAGGAGAAACTTGGAATGCCATTTAAATGAAATAACCAGTATAAAGAACAAAAGATTAAGTTTGCCAAACATTCCTTTTTGCTAATATATCAGTATCCATATCTGGTGAGTCAGGCGGCTTTGACTGAAACACAACACCTAAGATAGTAGCTTACAGGCAAGCTGATTTTAGTGTATGGTCTCAGGCCCTGGCAGTTGACCCTGGCTTTGGAGCCTGTGGTGACACAGTAGAGTGGAGTGTGTGACAGAGGAGGCTGCTCCCCTGTTGACAGCCAGGAAGCAGAAAAGAGGAGACCAGTGGCTGAGGTCCATGTATCCCCTTTAAGGGCACACCCCAAGTTCTCTATTTAGGCCCTGCCTCCTAAGGTTCTGCCATCTCTNAGTGCCAAGCTGAGGGCCAAGTCTTTATAACACATGGGCCTTTAAGGGGACATGTAGCTAAATCATAGCAGTATCTGTATCTATCTTGGAGACATAATTCATTTTTTAAAAATTAGAATTGGTAAGATAATTTGTGAAGGAAGAGGTCTGCCTCAAACCCATAAAAAAATTTAGTAGGTTTTCCCATCATTCATACTCACAATTTAAGAGTAAAATGGGAAAATATTTCATTTACAGTAGCAACAAAATACTGATTGTATTTATTGCTTAAAATATTGTATTTATTTAATTTTTAATCTACAGAAAATATCAACTATTTTGTTAGGCTTGGTGACCCATTTCTGCAGTCTTAGCACATGTGAGGCTAAGGAAGGAGGGTCGCCATAAATTTAAGGCCAGCCTCAACTACCTAGTAGGTTCTAGACCAGAGATCCATATCCATGGATAGAGAACGACACTGTCTCAAAAACAAAACAAAAGAGGAAAAAAGGTAAGACCTAAGCCAGCTGGTCAACTTACCATATTCCTGAATGGGAAGGCTCGGTATAGACTCTTGCTTAAATTCCTGTAAATTCAGTGCAATCAATGCAGACAGAACTGTCAACAAAGTTAAGATACAAGAGGATGTTATGTAAATAATAATATATTTTATATAGAAAGATCCAGACCTAAGGGAAGTGAAAAATTTGAAAGGTTTAATTTGTCAAATATTTCAATCTAATATAATGCTTCAATAATCAGGACAAGTGGTTGGTCAATGGAACAAAACTGAAGACACAGGAGAAAATATTAATATGAGAGAGAATTTAATATGGCATGTAGCCTGACATTACTCAGCATCTACCTACAATACACAGTTGAGCACCTTCATTCCACCACATATTAGAAACTCTAAACACATTAAAATCAAATGTTAAAAAGTTATGATATTATATTTGGAGAAAATTTACAGCAATATCTATCACCTAGGTAGATGGCAATAACACAACTAAAATGAGAAAGCAGAAGTTAGAAGAGATAATAGCAATTTGATTATGTGCAGCCTTGACCTGATAAATACAATTATGTCAGAAAAAAATCAATAGGAAAATGAAAAACTGCATTATAGTTAACAAAGTTAATATCCGTAATATTCTAAGAACCTTTGTAAATCATCAGAATAAAGAAACAAAATTCAGTAGAAAAGCTGGCATTACAGTACAGGAAATCTAATAACCCACAGTCCAGTGGCTCCAGGCTCAAATCTCACTGGCAATGAAAGCAGTTTTGTGCCAGCAAAGCACCTCTTTCCTGAGAGGAAGCAAGCCTAGACCTCCAGGTCAGGTGACAGCATCTTCAGTAATATGAGGGCCTCACTGTTTTTTCCTGACCGCTTTGTCTACTTAATGCTTTTGTCTGTCCCCAGGAGTGTATAGAGGAAGAAAGACCAGTGCTCAGGGGCACTACTGGGTTCTTTTAAACATTTTATACTCATTATATGTATTGACTCTTTGGGGAGAGGGACAGNTGAATGTGCTGAGGTATACTTGTGGAGGTCAAAAGACATCTTGCTGGAGTGCATTCTTTCCCTCCCCTGTATGAGTTCTGGGATTGAGCTTAGAATGCAAGCTTGGTAGCAAGCACCTTTACCTGTTGAGCAGTCTTGCTGGCCCACTACTGGCTTCTTGCCAAGAGTTTGTGGTTTCCACGCTTCACATGTTCTTGGTGCTCCTTATGAACAGAGAAAAGATGAGGTGTCGCTGGGAGTATCATCTCCATGGGTTGATGATGCCCTTCCGACCATATTTGCCCTTCAGTTGTTCATTTCTTCTTGTAAGAAGTCTGCATTAGGATTCAAGGTGTCTCAAGCTAATGTTGCTTTTCCCAGACCATGTTCTACAGGTAAAAAAAAAATCTAAATAACTTTCTAGTTAGAGCAATAAAAGGAGCTATGGAAAGAACAAAAAGAATAGAAGGTCTAAGTCCAGGCAGAGAAAATAGGTCCAGGCAGAGAAAATAGGTTTTAAAACCAAAAAATAATTTCCATATGGGATACTTGTAGGGATTCCGTGTCATAACAGTGCAGAGATCTGAGAAGAAGCCTTGGAATGTAATGAACATGGGAAACTTTAGCTCATAGCTTAACAGGTGGTGATTATAATGAAGAAAATCCCTGCAAGTGCAGTGAAGTAAGCAAAAATTCAGGAGAAATACTAATTCCCCAGAGATTCCCTGTGGGGGACAGGGGAGGGGAGGGAGAGGGAAGTGGAGAGAAATCCTGTGGCACTTGTCAGTTTGGAAGTGTCTATAGAGCTGTCTCAAGCAAAANCCCAGGGTAGGTGTGGAGATCCGTCTGGCTATGAACACCATGGGAAGGCCCTCATTCATAGAAACAAATTCACTCCAGAAAAAGTCTACGAATATCATAGTGACTCATTCAACCGTGAGTTTACCATGATACACACAAGAGAATTCGTGTAGGAAGGGAGAAAACCATACAGATGACCAATACACAACCACCCCTGCCCACCAAGCCCTGCCGAAACACATCAAGCCTTCACAAGCACAAGAGAACTCTGGGGAGAACTTTCACAATGTGATGAGTGTTGGAAAATCTTTAGCAAGAGAATCCTCCTGATGAAGTTCAGGTTATTTATACAAGAGGAATGATTAGAATGAGCTACATATGAGAAACTGCATATGTGCACACATCCTAAGTGTAATGGGTTACAGTAGTCTTCAGTGATGACTCACACAGTAGCAGATATTCATGTTCTCACCCTGGAGAGGTCCCTATGCCTGCAATCAAGGCGGACATGTCTTCACTGGACTTCATATCAAGACTCATGCATGGAAGACACCACAGAATTCAGGAAGGTACAGTGTTACTAAAGGCATCTCTAGAAACAAATGTAGGCTAAAGATACAGGATTGTCTAGATGTACTTAGTTACAAATAANNGTCACTGAGGTGAATCCTCCTCTGAAGCACATCGTGAATATAATAATAATTCCTGAAAGTTATTTTAAATGCATTCTCTTGAACTTCTTGTGGGTCAGTTTTCCTTTAATGATCCATGCTGATTAGATAGTATCTATTTTTTATGCTGCTGATAAACCATGATTACAAAGACTTTGAGGCTACCGGAAAAGTAACCTTGAATGTTAACAAAGCCTTTTAATTTTACTGATGGTGAACGACATATGCTCATGGAAGGACAAATGGAAACGTGAATAAACACATGATTTGTAAGTGAATTTGAAATATAACTTTCAGTATTGCTTACAGGGCCAATAAAAATGGAAATAAAGGTGACTTACTGTTAATAGAGAAGTGATTTAATATACTGTGATATATCATCATGAAATATTATGCAGTCATTAGAAGTTAGGCCTGTAAAAGTTATCCACGAGGTGTCATTAATTTTAAACGTGTGATGCCAAAAGAAATGAAGGCTTATTTGTGTAAAGGAAAGAAAAGCTAAATATACACGTGTGTGGGTGTGCCTGTGTATGTTTGTATAGACATATAGGTATGCCCATGCGTATATTGTTAATTGTTACTGGTGAGTATAGGTGCTTGGATAGAAGCATAGAGGAGTGTTCTCTGTTATACATCCAATCTTTATTTTTCTTTTGTTGTGCTAAAAATCAAACTCAGGGCATAAGGCACGGTAGGAGAGTTCTTGCCACTGAGCCAACTCCAAGCTTCATGCAATCTTCTTAACATGGGTAGATGATAAAAAGGAAAAGATGGAATTCCCAATAACAATGGGTCACATTTGTTGTGGAGTGTATGTTTGTTCATGACTAAAATATTGCGTAGGGTAATCGGAGACTCTGTTTTGAGATCCATTGATTCTTCAAGAACCAAATTATTGTCTTTGCTGGGACCACACTGGATTGCCAGCAGTAGCAGAAAAATGTCTGAAACTCTTGAACCATTTGGGGCCTCTTGATCTGTGGAGGCAAACATATCACTTGTCCTGTGCACAATGTATAACGAAGCTAGAAGCAGCAAGTAGCCTCGCCAGCCAGCCAGGCCACCCAGAGAAGGACAAAGCCTGCTGCTCACTGTCTTCTCTTTCTCNTAGATGAGGATGGGCTTGGCATAAGCATCATTGGAATGGGTGTTGGCGCTGATGCAGGCCTGGAGAAGTTGGGGATATTTGTCAAGACAGTGACAGATGGCGGTGCTGCTCAGCGGGATGGCAGGTGAGCGTGATACTGTTGACTATGAAGTGAATCCCAGGGAACTGCCCTGCAAATTTCTGTCAGTGTGATCTTTTGATTAAAAAATTTTTTTCCACTGGACGGTGGTGGCGCACGCCTTTAATCCCAGCACTCGGGAGGCAGAGGCAGGTGGATCTCTGTGAGTTCAAGGCCAGCCTGGACTACAGAGTGAGTTCCAGGAAAGGCGCCAAAGCTACACAGAGAAACCCTGTCTCGAAAAAACAAAAAAAAAANTTTTTTTTTCCAGTGGTTCTCAGATGTGAGAGAATGTTAAAACACCTGGATTACTTTCTTCTTGGTAGCAGAATATCTATGCAATCAATGTGCGTCTGTCTTTGTTTCTATTCACCATTTTACTTACTCAGTGAGAAGTGGGTCATAACATGATGTGTATGGTTGAAGAGTGTGTTCTGGGGAAGTTGACATGTAACTTTATTTCAGAAATGCTCAAATGAATGACAGTAATTTTGGTGCTTTTGAAAATGGCAGAGGTGGAGGGGAACTTAGGAGAATTACGGAAACTAGTGCTCTTCCGTGTCTCCTACAAAGAAACCTGTGCCAGAGTGCTGCTTGAACCTGTAGAAGGAGACCTGTCCCTGAGCAGAGGCTGGCAGCCTGCTCCGGGTAATTACGGCTTAATGTTTTAGCTTGCATCAGCTCAACCTTCATGTATCTTTAATGTAAAGATTTCGCCTTACACCAGGCTTCTGATGGGAAACTGGAAGCAAAGGGGTGACAAGCGGTGACAAGAGAAATGAACAAAGACCTCAGATTATGACAGCTAAACTCAGAGAACACTGAATAAATAACATTTGTATATTAGATTACATATCACATAACCTTGTTCTCAAGTAGTCAATGAATCACGGTCTCTTTTGAGCAGCATCATTCTGTCTTTCATAATCCTAAAACACCCGTTGCTATGTATAGGGTTCTACTGGGCTAGGTACCAAGTTGATCTTATTTATTTATTTATTTTTGAGACAGGGTCTCAAGAAAGAGTATGAAGAGTTAATCATGGAGAATGTTGGTGCTAACAGGATGTTATTAAAAGCTGCCCTCTGATTTCCACATGTGTGGACATGAGTACTCATAAGTAAACACAATACAAAATAAATAAAAATAACCAAAATTTTAAGCCTTAAGCTGGGCATAGTGGCCCATCCCAACACTGGGAGGCAGAGTCAGGCAGATCTCTCAGTTTGAGGCCAGCTTGGTCTACACAGTAAGTTCCAAGACAACCAGGGCTGCACAGAGAAACCATGCCTAGAGAAACCAAAAAATAAAAAATTAAATTAAAAGTAGGGAATACTAATACCATTATGTAACACATTGAAAGGGCCCCTTTCTTCCAAGTGAATTAAACTTGTAAAAATGTGCCTCATTTGTAAAAGTCATTTCAGGGAGATAGGAAATAGCCTTTACAGTTAGTGTCAAGCAAAACTAAAGGATTATGCATCACCTTTTATGTGAATTGGTCACAAATCCAAACAAAGATGCGAAATGAAAACACAAAGAAAATGATNGCATTCAGCGCTCCTAGATCTGGTTTCAAACACAGGCCATTTTATATTTTTCTCACTTGTTTTAAAAATTAAATTTGATTTCTCTTAACCTATTTATTTTATTTTGTTGTCCTGTGTTGTTTCACTATTTATACTGATATTAGGTCTTCTCTTAGGCAGTTGGGAGTTGGATCTGTATCTCCATGCACATTGAAATCCCATGAAGATCATTAATGTTGCCTCAGCTGGTGTCCCTGCCTTTCATCCTTGGTTCTTTGTTGGAACACACTGTAGGAGAATGTTTTGTCCGGGTCCCACCAGGCCCCATGCGGTCCAGCCCAGTCCCGGGGTCCCACAGCCGCTTATAAAATAATTACTCAGAGGCTTATATTAATTATAACTGCTTGGCCATTAGCTCAGGCTTATTAATGACTAGCTCTTACACTTAAATTATCCCATTTCTATTAATCTATATGTTGTGCCATGTGTTCCGTGGCTTTACCGGTCTTCAGGGATATTGTTCCTTAGGCGGTGGCTGGCTTCTCCTCACTCAGTCTTCCTCCTCCCAGAATCCTCCTTGTCTGCTTATCCTGTCTATACTTCCTGCCTGGCTACTGGCCAATCAGCATTTTATTTATCAACCAATCAGAGCAACACATATTCACAGCATACAGAAAGATATCTGCATCAACACACCTTGAGAAGTAGAGTTTTCCCCAGTCCCCTTCCCAGGAGTATCATGCCATCAAATAACTATATGAACACATTAAAGAAACCAAGAGTAGCCCAGCTCCTACAATCTCATTAGCCTTACAGCTACTGCCTGGTTCTGAGTCAGCTCTGAGGCCTCTCGGCAGTTTGAGGAGGAGGCTGAAGAGCNTGCTCTGTGCTGTGGTCAGTGTTAAGTGTCGGAGTGATTTGCAGCCTGGGCTCTTTTTGGTCTCCTCACATTCTTTTCCTTGGCAAGACACACATTTCTACCTAATGTCATGCCTTCTCCTTGACAGATCTTCTTTAACAGTTCATCAGGTGGACTCCTGGTAATAAATTCTCTCTAGATTGACCGTTTTCCTTTTCTTCTGTATAGTACTTTTTCCAGTGTTTCTTTTTTTTTCTCCTTTGGGGCACATGGGTATGTGTGAGCATCATGTTTACACAGACACATTAAAGGAATTAGAGCATGTCATAATACTGGTTTTCTGCTCCTAAGTTAATTTTATATGTTAGACATGGTAAATTTTCTGTGGAAGTGTGGACACTCCAAGTTATATGTATTACTTCTCTTGTATCTCTTGCATTTGAGAGAATTTCTTTTTGGCCTTGGGTTATAGACTCTGAGTCCAGGAGCTTCAGCTTTGCTATTTTCTTGCCCTACCCGTGCCCTTCCTTAAGGAGTCATTCTTGTAATGCTTCAGCTAAGGAAAGCCTTGCAGGCTGTTGCCCTAGTCGCTACAGAACTGGTAGCATTGGCTGTCAGTACATTCAATGCTGTTTTAGGGTAATGAGGAACATGTCTAGGGTGAATGTGGATGACTGTAGAGAAGAAAGCGAAGTTCTCCCCATGTTGCTAGGCACTGTCAGCGTTCTGCTGGTGAACCTCCTCTGGGAGTGCTNCAGTTAGTGCAACTTTGTTTACTTAGTTAAGTAAAGGAAGACCATAAGTCTTCAGTAGTCCGTCTTCCCACAGGCTCGTCCCCTGTCTGGGTAGATTGCTGAAACCATGGCCAGAACCAAATTTCAGAAAATGGCTCTGCTTTTGTTCTGACCATAGAGTTTAGCAACCCTTGTATGTAAATGCACTTTCCTTTTTCTCTTTGAAGTTGACAGTTTTCATCTTTCACTTAAAGACAGCCCACTATTTACCTTCTTACTTGTCTTCTTACTCTTTGGGACCAACAATACTTTTGGGGCCACCTCTAACTTGAACAGAGGTGCTGTGATACTGTGATTGCTCATCTAGTAACTTAATGCTTATGTGACTATCAGGCTGGTTGCATACACACCATGTATATTCCTGGCAAATGAATGGCTCTCATCCTGGCAGGACAAAACATGAAGGCAGATTCCATCCTGTTACTGAGAATAAGTGGCATGCAGTTTCGAAGTTTGGGATTGTTTATTTCTGGAATTATCCACTAAATACTTTCAGACAGCAGGTGATTGTGGGTAACTGCAAGCATGGAAAGTAAGATCATGGGTAAAGGGGTACTTCTGCACAGCCTTGGGTTTTTATACATTTTATTCATCAAGAGAATATTTGTTGAATGCTTACATTGTGACAGCAGTGATCTGTGCTCTGTGTATCTTAATTTATTTGCTTTTGCTAATAATGTTGATTTATTATGCATTTTATTGCTTCTGTTGTATATAGAAGGAAGCTAACATGTCTTATGTACTCTCACAAGTAAGTGGCAGAGCCTGACTATAAACCTATGGTGTCTAACTCCACAGTCAGTACATAAATAGTACATTACAGTTTAACATGTAGTTCATTTTCACAATGGATTTTAAAGATACTTTTATTGCAATGTGTGTGTGTGTCTGTACATGTGTGTGTGTGTAATTTATCGATGGTTTTGGCATTTTTTTTATTTCAAGATGGGGGTCATGTCAACATTTTTATATGCAAATTATCAAGAACATCTCTGATTATTTCTTTGAAACTAATTAAATAATGGTAACTTGCATTACTATGTCAGTGTATATTACATGCATGTTAAATGCTTTAGAAATATGTTCCTAAAGTGCTCTTAAGAAACATGATTCAACTTGTGCTCCCGGAGCAGAGCTCCCAAATGGCAGCTGCTGCACCCCATTCAGACTGAATATTTCAATGTAATAGAATCTTTAATAATTTGAANGCCAGGACATAATTGCCCTTCAATTTTTAATTTTTTCTTGCACTCTTTTCGTCAACAATTTATTATTTTAATTCATGTACATGTATGTATGTCTGTGTACCACACGCATGTGGCTACTTACAGAGGCCAGAGGCATCAGGTTTCCTGGAACTGGAGTTATAGTCAGTTGTGCTGTGGGTGCTGGGAACTGAGCCCAGGTCATCTACAAAAGCAGTGAGTACTCTTAGCTGCTGATGCATCTCTTCAGCCCCTTTCCTTGAGCCCTTTAAAATATTCGCTGATTACCTGTATTTCTACTTTTTAAAAATTTGTTACTGGTGTGCGTTTGCTGTTGTTGATTATTTTTTTTGCAAGTGTGTTATTCACTGGTGTTTCAGTGAGAATCTACAGAAGTAAGTGGTCCATACCAACTGCTTCCACTATTTAACTGATAGAAATTT
>LZPO01118679.1:4955-16414 GCA_001675575.1 Neotoma lepida | reverse complement strand
AGAGAGAGAGAGAGAGAGAGAGAGAGAGAAAGACACACACACATCCCAAAGTAAGAAATAAAGCCCTATTTGCAGATTGTAAAGCTTATCTAATCACCAGAACCCGGTCAGTCTTCCTTTACCCATACTCACTTATTTTCATCCTCCTAATTATCTTGAGGCATAAATCCTGCTCATAATCATATTGCATATGACTTATGTATTGTATATATAATTATACAGCAATGCATAATATGATTACATCAGTAGATGTCAATGTGTATGATGGTATAGCGAGTGACACAAATTTACATGCTAAAACTAGTTCCTAGAACTGGAATATATAACATGATAAAAGTGATGTTCCTGTTTAGTTGAGTCATGGGATAAAGCTGCGGAAGATTGCACCAGGGCAAGGACATTTGAGCCATATAAACTACGTAACATAGGAGTCACTGTAGTGTGTACTCTAAATGGAGCTTCAACAAAGATATAGGCCATGACTGTCCAGGATAAAGGCATTCCAGGACCCAGAAGGAGAATCAGAAACTAGTTCAAACTGTTTCCAGGCCAATTTTGAGCAACTGTGTTTTAGAATATTTCTGCCAGCGTTTGCTTGTACAACAGTTGTGTTGTACAATAACTGTTCATTTACTGAGTATAGGCTTTGGACCTCAAATGTCAGTTTTCCCAGGATGCTGTTGTCTGGGCATGCTGAAGAGTTTCCTATGGGCTCGTTAAAACCAGCAATCACTTTACTATTCTATCTTACATTTATTTCATCTTGATTATCCTCCTTGGAGTTGGTCTGTTAGGTACATCCAGATAACTGATATAAAAGGTAACAACAATGTAAGTACGGCCAATAATTCCCCCTTGACACTCAGTCATATAAGGTAGTGTTGGACACAAACAAACATATAGGTCTGTGTTAAACATTTTTGTAGGTGAGAATGTATCTAGTGAGTCTGTGATACTTTACAGCACATTGTTGAATTTTCCATGGATATCTTCATTAGATGATTAACATATCAATTAAATAACACTCCTGCTCTAGGACCCATTAGTGTTAGGAGTAATTAACTTCATTTGCTAGGTATGTGTCTCTCAATGAAGGGTCACCGGTACCCACCTGTAAACACAGGCAACTGGCCAGGGTCATCCACTTGCCAGCTTTTGCCTTCTCTGGATTCTCACAGTGGGCATCTGGTAGCTGCTTTTAGCTTCTAATTTTTATGCTGACAAAAAAGAACAAATCTTATGTTTCCTTCTTGTCTTGAGGGAGATGAAGACTTTCATATTTTCCCTAGTTTGTTGAATGCCTTCATTTCATCTTATCTTAGTTCTCTATGAAGGCACTTCCAAAGAGAGAATAAAGCTTCCTATTTGCATGAGTCTTTTCTGAATTCAGAAGGAAAGGGATTTTGTTAGACATAGGGAGATATCACTCAAGTTTGATAATCACACTTCTGGTCCATAAATTAAGGTGTATCACAATTTATATCTCATATGGCTACACAGCCACATAAATAGTAGATTTATAGACTGTACTGTATTATTCAACTAGCTGTCCTCTGAGAACATTGTTCAAAGGTCATTGGCATCTTACCATTTTCTAGTGCTGTTGATGAATGAGAAACATTGTTATTAAATACTTCTAAATCAAACATTAACAATTCCTTGAGAATATTACGTCATCACTTACACTTCCATGTATCCATCTGTAGAAATTTTTACTAAATGTTATTTAGGTGTCAGTCCTGCACATCTATGATCTTTTTTTAAAATAATTTTTTTGAGAATTTTGTACCTAAACATCTTATCTACATCACTTCCACCCCTCCCTCCTCCGTCAAACATCTGTGTTCCCCCTTCCACATCCACAGTCTTTTCTTTAATTATTATTCTGTAATCTTTCAATGTAAAAATAACTTTGATATAGTTCCTTTGTCATTAATGAACACATACCAGGGTTTGTGGGGCATACATATTTTTATGTACTACTTTTGTTATACTGAGTAAGTTATTGCTTTCAGAATTCAAGTATTTCACAGTAATTGAGACATATATTGAAAAAGCACATTCATGATATAAGTATTAACATCTACATTATAGTTTAGTAGACTTTCCTAAAGCACTATAATTAAATAATATACTATCTATCTAAATTATGCTTTGATTATTCAATCTAAGTTAGTTTTTCTTTTAGGTCTCTGAGGGATTTGCTTTTGTCTTNTGGGTTTATTTATTTTATTGTTTATATGTCTTTTTATTGCAAAAATGGTTGGTCATGGCATCCTTCATGAAATGAATCTATCAGAAATAATGAAAAGAAGCTAAAAACCTCAATAATAAACATGTAATTCACAATGGACATGTGCTTTATTTCATTCATAATATCTAGATCATTGTTTTAATTATCACCTTTTATTAATACTTGAATTAAATTTCCTTTGTGAAAATTTTTAATTTATTATTTAAAATTATTTAAAAATTTCATACATGTACACAGTGTATCTTGATCTCATCCTCATTTCATCTTTCTCACTCCTCCTAGCACATCTCCCTCCCAACTTCATGTCCTCTTTCTTATAACCCAATGAGTCCAGTTAGTACTGCTCTATGCACATGGGTATGGAGTCATACACTGAGGCATGGGCTACCTATCCATGGCCACATTCCTAAAGAAAATTAACTCTCTCTCCTCCAGTAGCCATCAACTGCCAAAACCATACACTCCTCAGCTAGGGGTGGATCCTCAGGAGTTCCTGCTCCTCCATGCTGGAATTTTTAACTGGCTTGATCTTGTATAGGTCTTGTACAGCTGCTATGAACTGTGTGATATCCAGGGAGTAGCATCCTCCAGCTCTTACATCCTTTCCATTCCCTCTCCTGTGATGTTCCTAAAGCTTTGGGATGGGATTGACACAGATGTCCAATCTATAACTGAGCACTCATAGTCCTTATTCTCATTACATAAGAGTCTTTATATCAACCACTACTCACAACAATAAGAAGCATCTTTAAACAAGGTTGAGGGCACCACACTAAACACAAGTAAAAATATTTGGAAAGCAATTTGACAACATGACCATTTAGCAAAACAACATCATTAATCAGCATGAAGAACAAACAACTCTAAAGTCGTAGAGTAAAATACATGAAGGCAGTCTATGTATTCTATATATTATTCTCCAAGAATTCTCCATTGCATATGTGAATAGTGGGTCTAAGAAATGGTCTTCTATAGATATAGTAAGACCAGTCTATTACTAGTTGATCAATAATTAACTTCACACTTGGACAGGTGCTAATTGCAGCATATGCATATTAATTTGATGTGAGGAAATGACTGTCCTATGAAAATACACTTCAGTCCTGTGAAAATATACTTTAAACTAGAAAGAGATTCTGAGCTTTAGGTTGACAAACAAATGTCTAAATTTTTTAAAAATTTAAATAATTAATTAGTTTTACATCCCAAGGGCAGTTTTCCCTTCTTCCTCCCCTCCCAATCTCTCCTCCTCCCCTACATCTGCCCCCTTGCCCCTCCCAATCTCTCCTCCTCCCCTTCATCCCCTTGCACTCACTTATCCTCTTTCTGTTCAGAAAAGAACAGGCCTCCATGGGTATCAACAAAGCATGGCATATCAAGTTGCAGTAAGACTAAGCATTTCTTGTATTTAGGCTAAGCAAAGCAACCCAGTATGAGGAATAGGTTCCCAAGAGCCAGCCAAAGCATTAGGGATAGCCCCTGCTCCCATTGTTAGGAGTTCCAAAACTAGACAAAACTACACAACTGTCACATATAGGTAGAAGGCCTAGATCAATCTCATGCAGGCTCTCTGGTTGTTGGTTTAGACTCTGTGAGTTCCTATGAGCCAGGTTAGTTCTTTCTGTGGGTTTTCTTGTGATGTCCTTGACCCCTCTGGCTCCTACACTTCTTCTTCTGTCTCTTCAGCAAGATTCCCTGAGCTCTGCCTAACATTTGGCTGTGGGTCTCTGCATCTGTTTCTATCAGTTACTGGATGAAGGTTCTATGATGACAATTGGGTAGTCACCAATCTGGTCAGAAGAGATGGCCAGTTCAGGCTATGTATCCACTATTGCTAGGAGTCTAGCTTGGGTCATCATTGTAGATTGGTGGGTGTTTCCCTTGCATCAGGTTTCTAGCTGACCCCAAAATGCCCCCCTTCCAGTCATCTCTTTCAGTACTTTCTCCCCTCCAGCCTCCCCCAACCCAATCCCTCAAGTTCCCAACCCCACCCACCACCATAAATTTGTTTAATCTGAGCCATTCTGGTAATATTTGATATTGAATTTCCAGTCTCTGTTGAATGCCTTTGCCTTCTTCATTGTTCTCCCACTGGGATTTACTAAGTTAGGAAATGACTTAGTTGTCTGTATAGGAAACTCAGGGCATCCCCAATAATGAAAATTCCTTCCAAATTTGTTTCTGATCCTAAATAAATCTTCACATATTAACTTTCCAGCACAGACACTCTCAATGTCCTGTTATTTTAGGTGAAAATACCAAGAAAAGTAAGTGAATATCAGTGCTTTGAAACACTTTCACCCTTGAGTAACAATAAGACATTTGTTACTCTTTTTGCTGCACTTAAGGTTGCAACTCACTTAATGTGGCCATCTGTAGCTCTCTAAAATACCTTGTTACTATGAGCAAGAGGGTGTGTATTCTCATGGTTTCTATGTCACGGCTCTCTGCTGTAATCAATCAAAAAAGGTACAAACATTTTTTGTCAGGTATTGACCTTCTGTGGGAATAACATTATTAATTATTTCTTATGTGAGAACTCGGCTGCCTTCAAGTTAGCGTGAACCGATATATCCCTCACTGCTTTTACTTGAAGGGTGTCAAACATGGTCTTCCTGGTTCTTCCATGTCTGCTAATCTTTTTCTCTTATATATTCACACTATGCACCATTTTGATATTGAACTAAGCCACAAGGAGATTCAAAGTCTTTTCCAATGGCTCAGCTCATCTGACTGTGGTGATCACATTTTATGGTAGCATTTTCTTTATGTATGCAAAGCACAAGTCTCAAGACCTTTGGAAAGTCAGTTTATGAGCTACAGAGTGGCTTTCCTTGCACGTTTTGTGGAGTAGCAAATTTTATGCTGAATCCCATCATCTATAGCATGAGAGACAAAGATATAAAAGCTGCTGTGAAATATTTGTGTTTCAAAGCTGCTAACGAAAACCACCAAAGGGAAATGTAAGACTTTCATGAATAACTAGGTTGGTTTATCAAAACAAGTTACATAACGTACATATATACATTTCAAAGTTGTAATGTAAAACAAAATTTGAAAGTGGCATAGAAAACATGATTGGTCAACCATTAATGATATTGAAAGCAAAGTTATGGAGAGATAGCTTCATAAACTTCGCTAACCATGCTCACCTAGAATCACTGAAAACATTAAATGCTGTAAAATTACCTCTGATCCATCTCTTTCAAAGACAATAAATTCCTTTGGAGTAAGTCTGATCCCTGGTGTAAATGAGTGTTTATAACTATTTTTTATTTGGGCCTCTGAATGGAAAACGTTACATATACATTTTGAAAATGAGTATCTGGAGTATAAGTTCTGT
Source organism: Neotoma lepida (assembly GCA_001675575.1). Lineage (NCBI taxonomy): Eukaryota > Metazoa > Chordata > Mammalia > Rodentia > Cricetidae > Neotoma > Neotoma lepida. The sequence continues at coordinate 10,817 of LZPO01118679.1, read as the reverse complement.
TTTCTCACAAACTACTTCAATAGTGTTGGGTGGTCTATGTTGGCAACTGGTACTAAGATCTGGATAACTTGGGACATTATAGTTTGTAAACTTTTTCTGTAAATGACCAGACAGCAAACAGTATTGGAAGAAGCTTCTGTTGTCCACCTCTGATGTCATATGTGTCATATGGCAGCCACTGACAATATGTGATCATAGCCAATTTCAATAAAAATTTCACTTCTAGTGGCTGATCCCTATTTCACCCACTGATTATAATTTGCTGACTGCTGGTTTGAGTAACTACAGCTTACATGTATAAATTATCTCCATTTTTTGACAATCAGAATTTCAGTTTTGTAGAAAGAAAACAGTCCTAAGTAAATATGGAGTATGGCAAGGATTCTGTGTTCAACAAGATTTGCAGACAAAAATAAATTTTTATTTAATTGTTATTATCTAAAGATGGATCTCAAGGCTCTGTCATACCTAAGCAGAGAAGAAAAATATCAGGGAGAAGAGAAAGATCACTTAATCTGTTTTGATATGGAACAGAAGAGAGGAGGGCAGAAATAAAATCAAAATTCTAATGTCCCAACAAATATTTCTGAGAACCAAATTTAACACTGACTACAAAATACTTCAGAATGAAATTAGTGAAAAATCGTGAAGAAAAGTTTCAACTAAATGAATTGTAGAACTTTGAGAAAAGTAAAATCTTCATTCGAAGGAAAGGAGGCACTGAGCCAATTATGACAGAGGCGTTAGCATTTCAAATTCAACGTGAAGAGTTTGTCAGGAATTTGTTGGCAAGGAGCCAATGAAGAAGGAGTGGAAACAAAGAAAAAGAAAAAGTAAGTAGAGTGTGGTTCTAAGTGATTAGATAGTTCAAAGAGCAAAGACATATTCACAGACAATGAGTGCAATCAGCCCCTTTACTCAACTTGCTGAAATAAAAATCAACCCTAGGATTGAGAGTTAAAAAGATTTTGTCGAAAATCAGGCATACATAGGTGTGTGGATTTATGTCTGGGTCTTTGATTCCATCCCATTAGATCCACCTGCCTGCTTTTATGCTAACACCACACTGGTTTTTTGTTTTTTGTTTTAATTACTGTAACCCTGTAGTAGATCATGATAGTGATGCCTCCAGAAATTTTCTTGCTGTACGGTATTGTTTTAGCGATCCTGGTTTATCTGTTTTTCCATATGCAGGTGAGTATTGTTTATTCAAGGTCTGTAAAGATGAAAGGAGGGAGGGGAAACTGTTTGAGATATAAAATAAATGGATAAATTTGATTAATAATAAACAAAAAATAGTATTTGGGTGGGTTATTCATCTTTTTAAAACTGTACTCTCCTCATTTTCAAAATGGGAATAAGCAAACTCTGCTCTCAATATTATTGGAAAGCTTCATCAAATTGCACAAAATAATCAGAGTAGTGCCAAGTTCTCAGTTGTTCCCCTTTGCAGAGTGTGTTGAAGATTGCTCATGCTGTTGCCTTTGAGTTTGGGGGCTGAGGTAAAGATGCTGGCTTGAAGATAAAGGATGGCAGCTAGCATCTCAGGCTTTTGTCAGCTGCCATTTGTTAGAAGCTGGCATCTTTCCCATAATTCTTTGTAATGATATGTTTTACCATTCCTCCTTATCCTTTCTCCAATACATCTCTATAGAGGAAAAAAGCACCAACAAGGGTTCCCATGGAAACTAGAATAAGGTTGTGCTACTTCAAGGCCAATGAGGAGAGAGAGGCTGAGCTGTCTCTCCCTACACACCTAGGTATAGGAGTTAGTCTTGAGGAGATCTGGCACAAACAGTTTGAGTCTGAAAATAACAAGGCAGGTTTTAAAAAATTACTTAAACATTTTACTTGATCTTTCCAGGAACCAGTTGAAGATACCATTTATATAACAACTATGCAATTAACATGGAGCTATAATATACACTGCCATATAATTTAGATATCAGCGAACAACGGGCAAAACCTGGCCTACCACTGGTTTTTGTGTGGCTGACTCAACTAAGAATGTTGCTTACAGTTTTAAACTACCAAAGAAATTAAAATAATGGTACTACTACTACTTCATAATATATCTCAAACTTGAGTTTTGTCAATGTTTTAAAATGCTTTTATCTCTAAATAAGTATACACTCAAATGGTGTTATGTTCTATAATTCTAACTTTTATGTTGTGGTAGCATAACATCAAAGCCACAAAGCTGTCATTAATTTGACATTATTAATAGAATACACAACTTTTCAGTTGTATGATTTTTAAATATATTTATGTACATATAGGCACACACTTGTCATTATAACTCTATGCAATTTATTTCCATATACAGAGTCTTGTAACCACCATCACAATTAAAAATATGTGACTTTTAGCAAACCTCCTGTTTCGCTGTTCCCCCAGACCCCATCCCACAGTCTGTCTCTAATGCTGCAACAAAATACCAGCTGCAGCCTTCCTTCCACCTTCCCACCTCTCTTGTGGATCCCACAGACCATCCCCTCCTACCCTTCCTCCCCAGACACAACTCCAGCAGGCATCCCCTGCTAACCTAAGGGCTGCCTCTCCCAGAGCATCAAGTAGGCTGAAGGCAGACCCACCCCTCTCCTACTGCTCCTGAGATCCAATCCCCACACTCTCATTTTCAGCTCTGTAGAAGAACACCTGCTGTGGTCTCCCTTTCCTCTCTGATCTTATCCCCAAAGAATCACAAAGACTTTCTCCTCCAACCTTCCTTCCCACAACTCATCTCAATTACTCAGCCTCCAACACCAGCAGGCATTGCCTGTGAACACACCAGTTATACAGGAAAACAGACAACACACAATCATCACACTCTCTGAAAATTCAGAGAGGTTGACAGAGTGTACCATTAAGGGGATGGGGAGAAATCTGCAGCTAGGGAAAACTCCAGGACCTCACAAGATTGTCCCCAGCTAAAGACTCATAGCAATGGTGAAGAAGGTGCTTGAACTAGCCTTCCCCTGCACTCAGATTGGCGCCTACCCTAATTGTCATCATAGAACCTACAGCCTGTGACTGATGGAAGCAGATGCAGAGACCCACAGCCAAGCTCTTGGCCAAGCTCCTGGAGTTCAGTTGAAGAGAGGGAGGAAGGATTATAAGAGCAAAGCGGGTCAGAATCATGATGGGAAAAACCACAGAGATAGCTGACCCAAGCTGTTGTGAGCCCATGTACTCTGAACTTACAGCTGGGAAGCCTGCATGGGACCCTCTGAATGTGGGTGGAAGTTGCGTGGCTTGATGTGTTTATGGGTCCCCTGGCAATGGGACCAGGACTTATTCCGGGTACATGAACTGACTTTTTAGAGCCCATTCCCTATGGTGCGATGCCTTACTCAGGCTTGATGCAGTGGGGAGGGGCTAGGTTCAGACCCAACTTGGTATGCCAGCCTGTGTTGACTACCCAAGGGAGGCCTTACTCTCTATGAGAGGGATGGGGGTGGGATGAGGGTAGGTGGAAGGGAGCGGGAGAAGGGGAGGGAGGGGGAACAGGGGTTGGTATGTAAAAGGAAAGAAAAATTTTTTAAATAAGAAAATTATATAAAAAAGATAAGTCCCTGCCTAAACATAGGTAGGATACATATAATCTTGTGGTTTGTACCTTTATAAACCATAATCCAACTTCTTCTGGAGCTATACTTTCAGAATTCCAAATCTTGGCTATAGACCTTGTGCCAAAAATAAAAAGCCTCTTATTTAGCTGACCCTATTGTCAGGGTCGCAGATGAGCCCCTCCTGAAGGCGTGAGAGCAGGAGAGCTGACCCCCACCTCATATGCCCACTACAGCAATCAGGAGTGAGGGCCCTCCATCTTGCTGTAGGCTGTATTGGGTGAGCTAGCCAAGGCAATGATGGAGAGCTCAACCGAGTAGTGACGATGAGTGAGCTACCAACCCAGCTACCCCCAGAGCCAGGGCTATGTGTTAGCCCACTCCAACATTCACCAATTCTGTGAACTGTTGGAACATGTGAAGGTGACAAATCTACAGATCCAAAACTACAGGACCTCTAGGATACAGGACAACAACAGGATATCCAAGAGGAGCCCCAGTGAGAGCCCATTACTGGTGGTGTAGCAGAAACCAGAAACCAGAAACCAGGAGACCAATGACTCCTGGCAAAGAACATTTGCAAGTATAGATGAATGGACTAAAGAGTAAACTGTGTTTCTCAACGGGCCACAATAGAGCTTCCACGACGAGATTCTTTTTTTTTGTTGTTTTTCTTTTAAATTTGGTTTTGTTTTATGGGGGAAGTTGCAAGGGCAGAGGGTAGATGTGAGGGGACAGGGAGATAAGTGGGATCAGAATGCATGATGTGAAATCCACAGAGAATCAATAATTTTTTTAAAAAAAGCCTCTTATTTGTTAAAATTTGTTCATTGTCAGACTGGTGAATCTTGGAATGACCTCAGACCTGTACTAGACTATAGACTATGTGCTAGTTACTTAGTTTGCCAAGATTCATTCTTGGGTTTTCTTAAAGAATCAATTAATATTATATTTATTTTTTTGGATTTTTGAAATGGGGTTTTGCTGTATAGCCCAGGCTGGCTTTGAACTCAGAGTTTTCCTGTTTCTTCCACCAAGTACTGTTAAAAATGTGAGAAAGGCCCAGGCCCAGGGAACACTGGTTGCTAAGCAATAGATGCGAACTGGGAGAAACATGGACCTTGAAAGAAGAATAAAGAATAAAATTCCTGCTATATGATCATCTAGCCACAGAAGCCCATGGGAATGACTTAATTTTGTTGGACTTTAATCCCATCATGTGTAAAAAGCCCTAAATGTACTTAAAAGTTGGGGTACTTCATTTTTTTCAGTACTAGGTAGTCTGCTATTTTCTTCCCCTTCTCTCTCTTTTCCCCCTTCAACCATGAGCCAAATCCAAGTGTTTATCTGTAGTTCGGAAGTTGTTGATTGCAGTAGGTGTGGCAACACACACAGCATTCAGTGAGTGTGGTACCCACTCCACAGGCTTGGGGAGTTCTGGTGAACGAAACTGTGAAGCTAGGTTCCTCTCTGGGAATTGCCACAGAGTTGCCTGGCCAAGGTTTTACCCCTTTCCTGTGCAAAGATTACATTTTAGGAGTGCTGTAGCTAGGAGTGGAAGCCTCCTTTTTACCCCTGTTATCTGGGTGTCTCTAATGGCCTACCCTAGCTTCATGGATCCCTATGGGAATCCCAGAGGCTCCAGGAGATAGTGAGCACAGCTAACTTCTCTCTCTTCACAATCTTCTCATCCTCTGACAGGTGATATTCCTAAGGACATTCTCCAATGATCCTTCAGTGGTAAATATGTGTCTCAGTCTGTTTCCTTGGAAACTGGTTTTTAATAGTTGTATATGGTCTGTAACCCAATGCATTGGCAAAGTCAGACATGATGTTTGGCAGAAACCATAAACTTTGTTTTTGTTAATGTTAGAGGGATTTAAAAAAATGTTTTTCTTGTAAATTCACAGAATTTAAGGATGGCCACACAAAAATGAATTGAGAAAATGAGAAACAAAACACATGCTCTCCCTTATTTGTGTATCCTAGCTCTGAATATTTTGTTTTGAGTGTGTAACTTGGAATAGGTATAGAAGCCAGGAAAGTAGAAAAAGACCATTAGGGGATGGGGAAAAGGAGCTTTAGAGACGAGAATAGCAAGACGATAGGTCCCATGATGGAGAAAGGGGGAAATTGGAGTGGAAGACTCAACTGAGGGAGGGAGGGTAGGAGGGAGGGAGGGAAGGAAAAGGGAGGGTGAATAGATTCATGGAAGTAGACAACTCCAAAGCACAGAAGAAAGACTCGTGGTCCCGTTTAAAATAGGTAGCATATAAAACTGAGACAATTAACT
>LZPO01118676.1:0-16483 GCA_001675575.1 Neotoma lepida | reverse complement strand
GTGCTGGGGAAGGAGCAGGGGAAACTGGGCCCCACTGTGGTTTCAGGTAACCAGTGACTACCAAGCTGGCCTATGCAGCTCTAAAGGATCATGCTTTCCCCCACTGCCAGTGGTGACCCTAGAAGGGCCTCACTGTGGCTCTTCATGCAAACCAGCTGCAGTGTCAACTCCTGTTTCCTTCCCCAGTAAGCGGGGGAACAGTGGAGAAACTCTGCTAAACTCCTTCCTTGGGCTGCTGTGGAATGCCTCTAGGCACAGCCGTTTGCCTATAACTTGTTACCCTCAAGTGCCTGCCTGTGAACTAACTTCCTGCTGTTCCAGGGGTTTCTGAGTAAAACTGGACCAATGCTGCTCTTTAGGGTATTCCTAAACTACTCTGTATTCATGTGGAAGAAGTGGAGACTCCTCAAAAGCCAGCTGTTATTTTTCAACTATTTGCAACTATATTCAGCATCTGTATCAATATCTCACTCTGTGACAGAAAGGCTTGAGCGTCAGACAAGTCACAGAGGAAATTGTATTTCTTTGCTTTTAAAGTACATAGCTACTTAGAGCTCTCTCAGAAACTTGTCTGGCCCAGGTGACACGGAGAGATCATGCAGAACAAGGCTCAGTGCTGCCTTTCAGTTGGCTCAACCATTCTTCCCTAAGCCCTCACACCTGGTAGAAGGTCTCAGGCCTTCAGGTTGACTGCTGGGAATCATGGCACCAGGCAAGGAAGCGTGTCCAAGCCACCCTGACGCCAAGCCAGCCAGCCAGCTTTCTTTCTATCTGGTAATTTTAATGGGGAAAAGATATCATTTGACATTTTCAAATTAACAGTCAGGGAGCTATGGACAGAACATCAATCGGTAATAGGCTCCTTCTAGGCACTGAGGACCGAAGGGGTGCTCACCTGGCTGGAACACAAAGCTGTAAACAGCCCCCAGAAAGCCGCTGCTCTTTCCTGGGGGTGCCGGTCTAGTTCACACAAGCCACAGTACTCATTCCTCAGTCACTGAACTGTGCAGGATCTGTGGGACCCTCTCCTCCTATGCTTGCTGCCCCAGCTCCCCAGCCCTGGACTCTTCCTGCTTGATGCTTACAATGTGTCAGGGCCTGGATGTGAGAACCCTGGTACCAAGTGACCCTATGCTGCAATCTCACTTTCAAGTGCAGAGGAAGAAGCACCAAAATGCTCCTTTGTAAAGTGTATTTTGCAAAATTTCTTTAAAAAGTCATCTGTTTGTTTGCCATGTTTGCAGGATGACTATGTTCTGTCACTGTGTTTGAAACTTTCCTGATGGAAGGGGAGATTCTAGAGATTTGCAGCTCACATACTTACACAGATGGGACTTCCCCATCTACCTATGCTAGCACACTAGCTAGATTTAATCACCGACTATCCCCACACACCAAGGCTGAAGAATTCCCAGCAGAGAGGCTTTATAGGAAGTACTCATCAGGAAGTTTCCAGTACTTCAGCTGCTAAGACCAGCATATTAGCATTGTTTGGAAAACCTTAATCTGAGATCATATATAAACTGAAAATATCAGAATGCTATCCTTAAGCCCCCAATTGTAACAGTTTTGTGTCATAATCTGTTTTAGAATCTGCCTGAAAGACTTGCATATACAGTCTCCCTTTTGTGTGTCCTCCTCCCTAATAAGAAGACTCAATATAGAATTGCCTAAGAGAGTCGTTTCCATGGAGACAGCAATACCCAGGAATGTGGGGCAGGGTGGTTCCACACCGAGCATAGGTGAGGCCCCACTCTTCAGGCCAGGACCCAAAAAACACACCCTAGAGCAACATCCATTACAAAGAGCCTCCCACAAGTCTGTGGTTCACTCATCCACAGCAGGGCAGCTTAATGCTAAGATGTGAACAGGGCTTTCTGAGAGGAACCACACATCACCACACCTTTTCACCAATGGGACCCTGACAAGAGACTGCTGTGGAACTGTGGCAGAAATAGGATTTCCTTTTAAAGAGCTACATAGCCATGTTCTTCTTCTTCTTTTTTTTTTAATTAAATGGTCGGTTTGAATAAAAGAAACACACACACACACCCACACTTCACATGGAGAAAAGTGAGAGAACTGGAAGGCAGAAATGGAGCTTGTGTTGGGGTTGCTCACTTAAAGAGGGTGAATCTTAAAAACTTTAAAAACTCACACAATCCTCTTTAAAATCTAGTCCAGTTGGAAAACGTGTTTCACTTGTCCCTAACAAGGGAGGAACTGGTATGGAAAAGACACCTTTAACAAAAGTCTGACAGGCTTCTTTACCTGTGATGAACCAACTGAGCCAAAAAAAAAAAAAAAAAAAATGCACCTCAGTAAGTTTGGGAAATAGTACACATTTTCAAATATTCTATGGTATAAAACACACTCTTGTTCCATAAGCAACATAACTGTGTACACATGCACAGTTAGTGTAGGCATCACCTCAGAAAGATGCCACGCAGGCACTTTATTCCTGTGAGGCCCCTTTATAATGTATCCTGACTCCCTGTCCCTACCGCAAGGGAACCATGCTCCCTTCTTCCTGTGAACAGGCTGAGTTGCTTTGAGATGGGTAGCTGCAACCCACTGGGCCTATGGGCTCCAAGGCCCCTTAGGCTCTGGAAGAAGAACCAAGTCCTAGAGAACCTATAACCTAGGCTGAGCCTTTGGGAAGTTACTGCTTTGAATTCCCAAGGTGAGATTCTCAAAGTATCAGAGGGAGAGGACTGAGAAGGAAGGAGAAAGCAAGGGCCTGAAGGAGTGCTGAGCCATCTACTAACTGCCTGCCCATGTGGCAGGAGGTGGTGACACATTTACATTTGGCTGTGGCATACCCATCTGATCACACACTGAGGTCCCCAGGTACTGTTCCCAAGCCAGGCAACCAGTCCCCTACCTAATCCCAGTTGAGGGTGGTGCTCCACCAGAGTCCAGCTGTTGTCATCCACACAGTGACTTTTGTAAACCAGCAACTGGCACAGGTCCCTGGCTGTCATGTCAGTCAGAATCTCCACCACTTTGCTTGTCCCATCTTCACTAAAGACTTTGACATCCTGCAACATATAAAAGGGACAAGTACAGATGAAACAACTTTGCATTTACAAGAAAGAGAAACAGACAAGATAAAACACAAGTAAAAACATTAGCGTCTCAACACATGGACAAGTGGTTTCTTGGGCTCCACAGATGTAGGCCAAGGGCTATGGAACTCCCTTTCCTCTCTTTGGAGGGACCAGGGAACCTCATAGGCACAGACAGCACACAGTCAAGCCACCAGCCTGGCTTAGGGAGTCACAGAACTCACTAAAACGCTACAGCGATTCCAGGTTTGATAGTTTATGCTTGTACAAAAGCAGCAAATGTCTGAGCTGATCCTCCTCCCCTAGACTGTGACGACCCCTTTCTCTCCATTTCCAGAAGCCTGCAGCTCCTATTCCCTCTACATCCTTCAAGTTCCTGAGGCACAGGAGGAAGCTGAGATAAATATTTAGACCAATGGAAAGGGGTACAGAAGAATACAGTCATGAAATTGTTTGGCCCTTTTCCTACAATATTGAAAATAAGCTACAATTTCCAGGTCCTATTCAAATCTACAGAAACCAAATAGTTCCTCGGGAAAAAGCAAAGTAGAAATTTCAGAGATTAAAAATGCTACCTGCTCCAGCTGATGGGAACGCAGTCTTTAGGAGACAGTGAGATTTAAACAAACCAAAACAACAGCTACAACGAAAACCCTCAATAACAAAATTCTACCAAGAATCTTACCTCAACAGCATAGGAACAGCAGTTAGAGGGACATGGTGGCATTTTAAATTGTGATTGCCTACTGCCTGGTAGCTTGTCCTGCTGTTTCTCTACATTCCCTGGGAGGCTAGGCTCACCGTCCACCAAGGGCTGCAGCCCTGGGCAGCTTTGCCCTGATCAAGGCTGCTTTTGTCTGCCTGCCTGCCATCTTACTGGTCCCCAAGGTAGGAATGCAACCACTCCAGCAACCCAATTGTGCCCTTCTTAGGACCAATGTAACCACCCCATGGGCTTTTAAGGCTGATGACAATGGTGACAACATACAACATGATCAGCTGCAAAAATCCCCGGGCAGTGAAACACCAACAGACCACGTAGGCTGGAGCACGTGCATCCTCTGTGTTCAGACCAACCTCCCACTAATCTTTGTCTCCAACTACTGCCATCAGCCTCAATTGACCGTTAGCTTGTTTTGAAAGACTGTCTCCGGTGGCCCAGTTCTCTACCCTTTCTCCAGTTCATGTGCTTAGAAGGATGGCTCTATGGAGAGGAGTCAATGCCAGCACGTTGGAGGGTACTGTGGCCCAAGGGGCAGGAGCTATATCCACACCATCTTGTAGAGAAGGCTCCTACTAATGAAGGACAAAGTAGCCCTGAGGCTGGGGAGAGAGAGATCATATTCCTCTGGCTTTGAACTCCCAGATGGGGGTGGGGATGCTTCAGGGGTATCAGGAAAGGTACTTCTCTATGCGAGACAAGCTGGGGGAACCCAAAGGGCCTCTCTACCCCTGCCACTCCCTGACTTAGAAAAATATCAGGATTTGCTTTCAAACCCACTTTCACTTTTAAAGAAAAATACCCCTCCCTCTTCTGGAATTTATGTCTCAACTTAGTGAAAGTTTGCCTCTACCAGCAAAGCAGATGCCTACACACACAGCTCACATGACCAACTCAGTCTAGGAACTAACACTTAATTCAAATCAAGAAAATATGTCTGTGGTCTCTAGGCAAGAACATTCTTTCTAAAATGCTTTAACATAAAAGCAACAGAAATTTGGAAAGTATAAATGCATTTGATATTCTGGTTTGCAGTATGCAGGGCCTCCTGAGTCTGTGAAGCTTTCCACTCCCCAGATCAGTCTCCTAATGCTCTTCCTTTCCTAAGCTTCGAAACATTTATGTGGTTACAGCAAACACTGTCTCTTCCAGGAAAGTTATGTGGCGGTGAAGTATGTGTTTCATGTCTCCCCAAGTCCACTCGCCACTCTTCCTGCCCAGATCAGCCATGGCTCCACGTTTCAAAGTCTGTTTTCAGCCCACTGCATTTTTCTTTAAACTCTCTTTTTCCCCTCAGATGCTCCACAGCCCCCCCCCCGCCCTGATCTATATATAGTCTGGGCAGTACAAGCTAACACGTACTCTGTCACAGGTTTATCTCCCCTTCTTTGAGATTCCCACAAAAAGCCAGGTTGGCAGGACAGGGCAGTACGTGATGGGCAAAAGGCTGAGGCCTTCCCCCCCTCCCCCTGAACCCCAAAGCCTGTGAGAGAGAACAGACAGAAAAGTACACACCTCCCGTTATAGACTCTAACTGACACACCATTCTTTGGCTATTTCCCCAAACTCCACAGGGCCTGCTGCCCGCAAGCCAAACAACCTCCAAGACAGAACTCTGGAAAAACCATTACACATACCAGCAGTGTTGATCTGGGTAAATGTTGGAAACTACAGAAGGGACGTTTTGTAGCAAATATATAAGGCACAAAGCGAATGCTGTGTGCAGCTCCAACGTCCTTCCACAGAATCTTTCAAAGGAGGGTTCTAGATGGAGCAGTTTGTGCCACACTGTCATCTGCCCCCTTAGCAGACCTCAGAGCTGTGCTGGCACTCATTAAGGAATCAAGTAAGGGTTGTATATTTCCTAGGTCTGTGCGAGAACCTGGGCCAAGAGCTCCCAGGAGCAGCCTGGGCCTCTGAGGCACACTGAATGCTCTCATTTCTTAACCAGGGTGGACACAGAAGGTTCTCTCAGGCAGATCAAGGTTCTGGGCCCCCAGCAACTCACATTTCAGCAGAGTAAGAGCCATAACACCGGCAGTTATTTTCCACGTGCTAACTGTCCAGGGCACATATGAATCTGTGCAATTCTGGGAAGGGGTAGGGAAGCTGGAGACCCACAGTTCCACCCTTACACAGTCAGGTAGCTGCCTAAGGTTCACTTTCCTCATCTGAACCGTGGGGCACTGTTTTGTCAATGAGTGGAATACACAAAGACCGATGCTCCATGGATACAACTTTGGCACTGGCATGAAATTTTGGTATGGCAGTTAAGGCTGGTTCTAAGTGGCAATTCTGGAGTCAGAGGGAGCCACAACTCCCCTCATGATTTACATGACTTTTCTGAGCCTTAGTTTCTCCATCTGTGAAGTGGGAACCCATGAGTGACACTGGCCTCACAATGTTAAGATGGCTCTTGGAAAATCTTACAGTTGTCTTTGTCCACAGACTTGGGATGGGTTAGGGTGGGCCAGCTGAAAGCCTGGAGGCGACTTAGTGGGCAGATGGGGAGGGTTCTAGTGCCTCTTCACCAGCACTCCCAATTCTTAGAAAGCAGACCTCAACTGGTTAAGATGCAATGGGGAAAGCATCACAAACCAACCAACCAAATAGTTAATTGCTTTAAAAATGAAACAGTAACATGAAAGAGAACAGGCACAATTATGTCAACAACATGAAACTCTGTTAGAGGGGGGTGGGGGAGGCAGTGCTTTTTTGCTGGACTAGCCCACTACACACTCTGCTGTAAGGGCCCTGATGAGGTAATAAAACGTTCCATTGTTCCCAGACTTTCTGTTGTCATTTCCTATATATTCACCATATAGTGGAAGGAACAAAAGCCCCTTTCTTTGCAGAAAAAGAGGGAAGGTGTTTAAGAACAAGTGGTGCTGAGCACATCTGCTCTGTGGCCCCAAGCTACAATCTAAGCTACAGTCTGGGATGCCTGGCTTTTTGTCTTCATGGTCCCCGGCAGGTGGACAGTATGGGGTCTTTGGGCCTCCCTGCTCCCAGTCTTGGCACACAATCTCACCACAGCTTCCTGTAATAGTCAGACCTTGCTGCTGCTGGCTGGGGCCTAAGGAATCTTGTTACTGAATTCAAAAGATCTTCTGACTTTGGCAGTGAAACTGTGCCAGAGGCTCACCTTATAAAAATAGAAAACAGGACACTTGAAGCTCTGTGCCTCCCTGGCCCCTCTCACCATCTGTCTGCAGTGCAAAGATTTCCCCATGTAGACAGCCTGGTCCCTGGGGTGCTCAGGCTGATGGCCCAGCATTACTAAGACCTGCTCTTCCCAGACACCACACAGTAGCTGCCACAGTGGTGGGCATCTGAAAGCAGAAGCTCTGGGACCCTGAGTTGCCCTCATTCTTCATCTCTTGTCTAAATAACTCCTTAAATCAAAGGATCTTGTAGGGTGTAGGCTAGAATTTTTGCCACTCTAGAGGCCTTACTTCAGGAGAGGCTGGCAGCAATCAGAGGATGAGAGGAGGCATGATCTCAGAAAAGGCACGCATGGGATACTAAGGGAATCCGACACTTAGTGTCTCAGCAGGGACTGTTTGATTCTGAAACTATAGGACTTAAACGGACAGAGGCAGAAGAGTCATGCTGAGGCAGGAGGAGGAGAGCTAGCCTCAAGGCATATATCAAATCAGCCTCATCAGAATGATGTCTGGAGGCAGCGGGAATTTCCCAGTGACAAGAACAGTCAGTCCTGGGGCAAGGATTTTGAACCCAGGCTCTCTGACCTAGCTGGCCTTTTTTTTCCTCCACCAACCAGCTGCTGCCCCTCAGCACCTTGTATCTAGCCTTCCTGCCACAGAGGCTCCAATATTTTTGAGTTGAGATGTTCTTAATACTTAATACAAGTAGAGGAATGGCGAGGTGCCTGATGCCTACGTGTTTAGGGTGAGTAAGATGGGCTAAATTAATTTTAGTAAGAAAGAATGTAATTCCATCGAGTCTTCCTGAGCTTTGTCCTAAGTTATGCACTGCTTTGTCTCTGAGGACCGACACTGAAGCACAGGGCTCAACATCATGAACATGGCTCTCCAACCACAGGAATGCACAACCCTACTCTCAACCGCTACCTTCAACCTACTTTGAAAAGTCTATAGAATCTCATCTTTACATTCAGTAGATTTATAAATACTTTAAGTCCTTGAAAACTCCTTACAAATGAGACAGTTCTAACTATCACTAAAAATATTTCTCAAAACTTGAATGGGGCGCTTTTGGAGTCATGGCTAAGACTTCTCTACAGTAAAAGGGTCTCACCAGCCAAGACTGCCCCAAACCAGTTCTATTTCAACAGAAAGGCTCATCTGGATGAGTGGATTTTGTTTTACTTATCTGTGTATGCATGCTTAGCTCACCTGAGATGCATCAAGTCCGCTATTTTGACAAAACTGATTTTTATAAATTGGCACCCCATCATATCAAATAAAATTGAAAGCTACTCAAGAAAAATCTGTTAATGAATCAAAGAGAAGTAAAAAAAAAAGGCCTCCTTACTCTCATTGAGTGGTTTGTTCAAGCCCCCCAGAGCTGCCTGGAACAAAGGATAGTACTATAAGCTACATGTGTTTTTCTATAATTGTGTACCTGTGATGAAGTTTAGTTACAGACACGCCTGAAATTAACAGCTCATAGTAACAAACAATAGCAGCCCATAATAAAATAAAACAATTCTGAGGATGTACTGTGGTAAAAGTTATTCAAATAAGGCACTGCTTTCAAAATATTTGATTTACTCTTACCTTTTCAGTTAAAGAAAGTGTTTTACAGCTTCTCCTTGTCATTTCCATGTGGCCATCATCACTATTATTGGTTTAGAGCTGTTATTAAGTATCAAGGGTTGCTTGAACTCAAGCATCGTGATACTACAATACACAATCATATGTAGGAACATGTACATAGAAACATACCTATACAGTACCAATATGTACACATATATCCAAATACATACATATGTATAAAGATGAGGAATAAGGAGACAGACATATGCTAGCTTTATATAGAGATGATGTGATTCTCATATCAGACTGGAAAAATACAGTAAGGAACAAAGGGGAAATAAACTGTTAATCATTGATAGTTCACAGACTCACTGTGACAGCATTCTTCTGCACAGATATTTATAAATAGAAACCCTGACAGAACTGTAATCATACTGCACACACACTTTTAAGCTGGGCTGTGCAGCTTCACATTACATCATAAACACCTCGCCATGTCATCATGCTTCTTCGTTGCTTTAGAGCTTACCAGGCATCAAAGAAGAAGAATTCTCCCACGCTGCCCAATGTGCTCCCCCTGCCCCCGCTTTTCATTCTTATTATAGAATTATTTAAGACTATCTTCAAATATGTCTTAATGTATATGTTTATTTTCTTAAGATGAATTGCTAGATTATCATGCCTTGTTAAAATATCTCTCTACTACTTTTAAACATTTCCCAAGAGCTTAGTCTGCCAGACATTTTGGGTAAAATGCTCAAGTTGTTGAGGAATAAGTAAAATTGTGGACAAATCCATCTGTCATCTCCAGATTTTCAGTCTCCCCAATTTCCTGGGTAGACACTAACCCCAGTGCCCACTCTTTACACCTACAACACTAGACAGAAATTGTGGTATAGCATAGACTTTCAGTTCACATGTCCTAGAAATGTTCCTAGGCACTGCCACCTGCTGCATATGTTAACTCTCTGACTGGATGTTCCTAGCAGTTAAACAGGCTGGTTCTACAGGCTGAAGTGTCACACAGGAAAGTGTATGAGAGTATCTAACAAGAGTTTGCACCCAGTAAATAATTTCTGACAGACTCACTGGCCTTCCTTAGCAGCTGAGTGCCAACAGGCCATCATATACCTAGAGACAACCTGGAATGCAATCATCGATACCACACCCTCCCAGTCTGCTGTTTCCAGTACTAAAAATCAGGCAAAACTTGCCATTGAGGACACCATTGGCAACTTCTGGCTGCTGGGCAGATGTGCCTGTTGGGCAAGCAAGGAAGAAATTCAAAGCAAGAAACAGCAGAATGTGTGCTAAGTCCTTTAAACCAAGGGAACAAGGTTCTGTTGAGCAGAACCTTAGAAAGGGACAAGGACCTGAAACCAATGGTGTACATCTTACCCCTTCTTCTAACTGGGTGGGGCTCTCAGAGTCAAAGAGCTTTCCAGGACAGATATGAAAGCCAATGAGAGTGCCTCAAACCTCTCGGTTTGTCCCTCTGTTCCAGTCAGGCTTGGTAAACATCTTCTAGGGTTTCTTGAAACTACAGAAACAACTAATCAACATGATGGATTGTCTGGTCCTCTGCCTTCACATCCTGGGCCACTGTCGCCCCAGAGTCCCAGTGATGTGAGGCCAGTGGTAGGGATCTAAAACCAGACTGCAACAAATCACAGAGCCAGGCCAGGGGCCAGTCCCACCAAACCACATGTCTTCACATTTCATTACAAGGGACAGACTGTATTTGACACTATTTATAAAATGGCTTTTTATATATATATGTATGTATATTCATAAAACCATAAATCATTTAGCCCAGCCATGACACGGTTAGGAATCTATCCACCCCATCTATTAAGTGACCAAAGACGTATGTAAAAGAAGTCACTTCAATTTTGTTTATTACAGTAATACAGATGGAATTACAAACAATGAAAATGTTAGTCTGCAGGGCACTCAGTTAAAAATGAAACCTGATAGCTCTGTGACACAGAACACATGAAAATGCCTATCAGTTCTGTGAACACTGCATGTGGATACTGTCCACACTGCTCACCTCTGGAATTTAGGGAGAAAATAATCTCATTTTTAACAATTGTGATAAAATACCTACCAAAGCCACTGAAGGGAGTAAGGGCTTATGTTAGCTCACAGCTCCAGATTACAAGCAGGAGCTTGAGGGAGTTGGTCACACTACGTCCATAATCAGGAACAGAGAGGAATGATGAATGCAACCTAGTGCTTAGCTCACACACCCTCTACTTTATACAGCATGGGATTCCTTGCACAGTGGATGGGTCTTCCCACCTCAACTAACAGTCAAGATAAGATAATCCCCCAGAGGCCCATCTCCTAGGCGATTCTAGATTTTGTCAAGCTGACAAATACACTAGCCATTACAACCATAAACATACTCTCCCCCCTTTTAAGAAAAGGTCCCATGTAGCCCAGGCTGACCTTAAACTTACTATGTAGCCAAGGATGACCATGAACTTTCTGATTCTCTTGTTTCTACTCCTGAGTGCTGAATTACATGCATATACCACACACATGGGTTACAATGTCAGGGATCAAACCCAGGGCTTCATGCATGCTAGGTAAGTATTCTGTCAACTGAGCTACATGCCCAGCCCCATATACTTTCTTGTAGTGTTTGTTTTACATGTCACCTTTAATGTGAACATTTATTGTTTTTGTAATTTTAAAAAGTCTGCTGTATTGTTGTTGCTGTTTTTAATTTTTTTTTTTCTTTTCTGGTCTCCTGGCTGGACACAGATGGAAGCTACATGAAAAGCGCTAGACTTTAGCGGGTTCCTTTTATCTGAGTTTTCTCTCCGTGAGTAGGTGGCTCTTAAAAGACCCATAGATCATTCCTAAGTGTCATGTACAAAGCCTTATCATGCCGGGCTGCTGTGGGTTCCATTCCCACCCTTCCAGGGCAGAGAGGGGAGGGGTGCTTTGGCAGAAGCAGTGCCTGGCTCCTTCACTGGGCCTGGCCAATGTCAGCGGCACAGATATCTCTACCACAGTGACAGGGAGGGGGACGAGGTGAATATGTCTCTGAATAGAAGACAGCTCTCTGCAATGAACAATACAATTCTAGTACAGCTGTCTTTATTAATAATCTCAGCAAAACAGAGTGAATAAGAAATCATTTAACAACTTTCAACTGCTACACTGAAACTTTGCCTTAAGTTGGGGCATCCACAATACCTTTTATAACTTAGAAATCCCATCAAAGTAATCAGCAATACACAACTACGAGCAGGATTTAGAATTTTTTTTTTCAAAAAAGGGGTTTTATTGTAGTTATCAGACTTGCTATGAAACAAACCTAAAATGTAATTTATAATTTTATAAAAAATTTAAGACTTGAGTTGGACTGGGTGAAACTTTGCAAATTATTTCAGGTTCATTTGCATGGGATGAGGTGAGAAGTGCACTTAAAATTCATTCCCTTAGCTGATATTCCCCAAGGACCTATTTAGTGCCAGGCATGAAGGTTCTAGGGATCTGGACCCTCCAACAAATGTTGGAGTCATGGAGCTTCGTGTAATTGGAGGAGAGAGACAACCACCACAGAGGCAAAAGTCAGAGGTATCAGATACTGGAAGCTGAAAGAGATGAGTTCAGGACAGGGGCGGGTGAAGGAAGCAGGGAGCATGTGGACATTCACCCTAAAATGTGAAATCACTATGCAAAAGATGTCACCCTCTGTCAAGGTGTCACTTGGGTGCTGGGTGGGGACCTCTCCTGGGAGGGCAGTAGAAGGTAGAGACCAGCTGAGCTGGAGGTTTGGATAATGCCCCAGGCAAGGAAAACAACATGGTCCTGAGTCCTGGAAGAAAATATAATATTATAGAGACTATCTAGTTCTTGTGTGGAACACCAAAAACTGAAAGATGTGGTCCTTGTAGATATGGAGAACTTTGGTGGAATGATCTGGTGATTTCTGTCCCTCTGGCACCTTGTGTGTATACAGGGTGTATTTTTGGTTTGAAACAGAGGGCTTTTTGCTGTTTTTGGTTTAGCATCTTATTTTGTAATAATTTCACACTTGCAGAAAATTTTTAAGTAGTACAGATTTTCTGTATGTTCTTCATCAGGGTTCCCCAACTAGCAACATCTGGCTCCATTTATTTGCTCATATTTCCATTCTCTTCTCTGTCTACTTGGGTCTGCTAGATAGACTGCATGATTTTTTTTTCTAAAAACTAAGAATATTCTTACATAACCGTAGTTCAATGATCAGAAGCAGGAGATTGACAGTGGCCCACGTCACTATCTAATTTACAGACCCCACTTGGACCAAGCTGCACTCCGTCAGGGTTTTACTCCCTAAAGGGTGGATTTTATTTTCTGGGACTTCTCTACAAACTGGAAAGCTCTGGCTATTCAGTAGAACATGTCCAGGCCCTAGTTCAGGGCAGGAAGACCACTAAAGAGAAGCAGAGACCCTTTTGGGTCACTGGGTCTAGAGAGCCAATATGCTGTTCTGTTTCCCACTACTGGAGATAGCTACTGGGACCACTTGCTCAAGGCTTCCTCCCCCTTACTCAAGTTACCATTTTTCTCTGCTCTTCAAGTTGCCCCCTACATCCTTGTAATACATCACCTTCACTCTTTAGTCCTTTTATTGGGGGACATGTTTAGAAACCCAAAGACAAGAGAGAAAGGACCGACTGTCTTACTGTTACAATTACACATTCTTCTCTGTGCTTTGGTTGCTACCTCCTGAGGTAAAGACTTTGCTCTGCTACTTGCTTCTGTCATGATGTGCTACTCCTGCCAGCAGCACCTCCAGCCCAAGGAGGGCCACTTGATCTTGGACGGGAACCTCTGTAACTCTCAGTCAAAAAAACCCTTTTCTCTTTACAAGCTGTCGCCTCGGGTATATTTTGCTGTAACGATGGCAAGCTAACACATTTATTGTTGTTACACTACTGTTTTGTGATGGCCCAATGGTCAGGACTCAGGTCCCAGTCATAGTTATATTTCAAAGTTAAATGAAAAAGGAATAATGTTGCGTCCCTTTTCTTCTTCAAGTATTTATGATATTCCTGCCACTGATCTGGTTCCTTTCCAGGGCTCAGTGGAGAAACCAGGCACGGTGTGAACAGAAACACTTCCAGGGACAAAAGCCGAGGAATGCACTCCTCATAAATGAATCCAAGATGCCAGGACACCATAAAATCCTTAAGACCTGCGCTTTGTTTCAGCACAGAATGTCTGCTGGTGAAATTACAAGAAGGAAACTACTTTGAGGTGAGGTGAAGGATAAACAACCAGTCATTTGCATGTAGTTCTCTAGAGAACCAGAAGACATGTAATTATTAACCTTTCTAGACGAGGTCAACATCTGTGTTCTCTTTCCTAGAAATATGGAGACTTGGCACCCATGGCCACGGGAGGATGTTTACCACATCCCCTGCTGAAGGCACTCCAAACACCCTTGCTTGCTTCCCTCCAGGGATTCTCTGTCATTTTTACATTGTTATGACTCCACTCAGGCTGGTTAATAGACTGAGGTGAAAGTCTGGGAGATGAGTACAAAGGAGAGGAGGAGGAAGGTGCTATGCTGGGTACATACAGCCCGCTGGGCAGCTGCATCTAGGTGGGGCAAAAAGAAGCCTTACAGGACAGGCACAGAGATGAAGAAGGAAGACTCTCAGCCCAACAATGCAGTTTTATATGTAGATTAATGTTCCCCACAAGAGTGAAAAGGCTAACATTTAATGCTTGGTAATGGGGGGTGAACACTTCCTCATGGTATAGCTCATGGAAGTGTCTTGGTAATGGTGGTGAACACTTCCTCATGGAAGTGTCTTAGCCAAGACAAAAAGCTATGAGACCTTTCCACTTTGTAATTTCATGAAACACCTTTGTTCTAAACCAGGAGGAATCATCAGAAGTGCAGATTCTCTCACAGGCCAAGTGTGGCCTACCTGAAAGGTTTGTGACTTTGAGTTACTTCAGTTGGGGGAATATTTACACAAACATGATGAGGTCACCTGGGGAGGAGACCCAAGTCTAAATGTAAAACTTATGTCTCATGAGTGGACTAATCCTTAGACTAAAGGTTACTTTCTATAACAATAATTTTAGTATGTTAATAGTTTAATGAAGTAGCATAGGTGGAATCTTCCACTTGGGCATCATGTTGCAATCTGGAGCATTTCAGATTTCACTTTTGGATGAGAGATGCTTTGCCTGCATCTCTGAAGACATTCACATGCTGTGGGTGTAACAAGCTGCTCCTCCGCAGGGGGAATTGTAGATTCTAATACAAACACAGGAAGATGACAAGCCAAGCCATCATAGGAGGTATGCTAGCTTGTTTTCTGATGCTGTGGTAGAACACTGACCAAAAGCAACTTGGTGGGGGAAAGGGTTATTGGATTTATAACTTCCAGATCCCAGTCTATTGTTGTGGGAAGTCAGGACAAGAGCTCAATATAGGAACCATGTAGCTCGCTTTCCTTATACAGCTCAGACTCATTTGCCTAGGGACAGAGCTGCCCAGCCCTGGGCTGGGCCCTTGTACATCAATCATCAGTCAGGACAATCTCTCACAGACATGGCCACAGGCCAATCTGACCTGGGCAATCTCTGAATTGAACCTCCCTTCAGATGATTCTGGGTTGTGTCAAGTTGACAGCTGAAGCTAACTAGGACAGAAGCTAATCAGGTAAGAAGTTCACTAGCTGGCGGCTTTCCCATTTCCTAATGAAATTTAAAGTTGAAACATCAAGTAAGAATTCGCAAATCAATTTTCCCAGGAATATGCTTTCTGGCTCCTAGCAGACCAAGAGGCTCTTTTTGGAATCACCAATGTTCCTTCCTCTTGCTGGACCCTGATTTTGCAGAAGGATTTTATCATGTTGGTCCATATGCAGGCAAGGCACAGACTCATTCCTGTGGCTAAAGTATGGTGGTTCTTTCTACAAAAAGATAAAATTTAAGGGCTTATGTTTCCAGTACTCTTTCAAGATAAGAGAGATCTGAAGCTGTAGTAATCAGCCAGGCTTCTCAAATTTATAGAATTTATATAAGATATTTATAGTGCAGAGAAACACTAGGCTGGGATTTCACATGAGATTCCTGGGATGATTTCCTGTCTCATTTTTAGCTAAGTACATGGTCTGCTCCAGGTCACGACTCCCTGCTGTGATTGCATCATTTGTTCAGAGGCGAAAAGAGACATGAAGGTACCGTCACGTCGTCCAAGCAGTAGGGATTATTCTCTGGCTCCAGGGGCTATAATGCTCAGGGCTCCGAGGACTTAGCAACACCACCAATCAACTCTGACAGTCAGGGCAGCCCTCACCATTTTATCTTGGGCAAGTCAGCACCATATCCAGAATAGGCTCAGTGGGAATTGTTTTTATGTAAGTATTTTTAAAATATAGAATATTTTTAAAATATTTAAAATATGTAAAAAAATTTTTTTTAACTTCAAAAAAGCTCTAGTTTAACTTGACTTTTCCCTGCTAACTTTTTCAGGTCCTTTAAAATCAAGCAGGAAATGTGAACTCCCAAGAATGTGGGAGAAAATACAAAATTTCTCTAACTATGAAGTTACGTGTTTTCCAACCCAGAGCCCTGCACTTACTAGACAAATGCTGTACCACAAAGCTAAATCCCCAGCCTGAGATGGTGTTTTTTTTTGCCTGGTTGCTTTTCATAAGTTCACACGGATACTCCTAGTAAAACGCTATGCGAATGTTCAGTTTGCTCAGAGGTGTTTTGCTATGTGGGACTTGCTGTGGCACCTTGCTTGCACAAAGCCTTACACGAGAACGTCTTAGATAATGAATTCTATTCTTTGACACTTTAGTTTATGACTGTGCAACCATGCAAAGTGGCCTTGCCCTTTCTGGACCTCAGCTGACATTTGAGCACGTCTCTGGTGGTCTGTTCTAGTCCACAAGAGGAGATGAGGAAGAAGTAAGCAA
>LZPO01118674.1:5092-16517 GCA_001675575.1 Neotoma lepida | reverse complement strand
AGGAATGTAAACACACACACTTTAAACACTCCATGTACATTGTTTGATGAGAAATTTATTCTTCTGATAAAGAAAATGTGAAATCTGTGTGTACTGGTTAAAATTATGATTTTTAAAATCTCTGCATTGACCTATAATTTCAATTTGCTGTGATTCCAACTACAATAAATCAAAATGAAAAAAATCATTTTTGCTATTAGCACATATTATAAAAAATAATGGGTCTCATGACCCATTTCCCTACATGTATGCAACATACTTTTATCATACACACCCATTATTTTCTCACCCCCTCCACCCACCCTCCCCTTTTCCTCCCCACCACTAATATTCTCCTTCCCACTTTCCTTACACTATATGGCATACATGAGCACTGTTGGTATTTTTCCTCTCTGGATTTGGTTTATTTTACTCCATTTTCCTGCAAACAGCAGGATTCTATTCTTCTCTGGGTAAACAATATTCTATTTTTCATACACACCACAAAGAGTTTTCTGTCTGTTTATCCACTCACAGACACCTAAGCTGAATACTGACTTGTTTATTTATTAATAGTGTGTCGATAATTTCAAGTCATCATTACCAGCATTTGTTGTTTTTATTTTAACTTTTTTATTATAAAAGATTGTTGATTGGTGTTTTATTTTATTCATAATTTAGTAAGTATTTGGCTTGAGTAATAATTGTCAGGTCGTCCCACATATCTTCATTGCACAAACTTGACAGCGACTTTGAAAGGTTTAGGTGTCTTGGCTTCAAGAATATAAACTGAAGCTGCAGTGCCATCCTGTGGCGGAGACGTTTATTGCAGTTTTTTTGTTTTGGTTTTGGTTTTGATTTGTTTTGTTCTGTTTCGTTTTGTTTTTGCCCATCTTTTAGTTAGCATACAAAGTAACGGGCTTCATAATCTCATTTCCACGGACATTAACACGGCCTCCGGCTGAAACATGATCTTCAACACGGTCTCCTGTGACAGCCCTGATCAACACGGCCTCCCGCAGCTACCCAGGCCGCTCATACCAACATGGCCCTCCGAGGGATACCATGCTGATATTCGTGATCAGAGCTGCCACAGGAGACCATGTTGATGTCTGTGGTCTATAATGCCACTGGAGGANATGTTGATGTCCGTGATCCATATTGGGATCGTGGGGGTTGTTCCTGGTCTGTGCAGCCACAGAAAACCACGTGGAAGTCTATGATCCATACTGCTGCGGGCTGCGACACGGGCAAGGAAGCATCTGTCACAGTGGTATCGATGATTCCATACTCAAATGAGAGACATTGAAGGTTTCTGCAATAACTGCCCCCCAAAGAAAAAATAAACCGTCTAGACAGGAAGCCATTGAGGAGAGTCCTTTAAAATTGTGATAAAGATGCTGAAGTGCAGCTCTTCACAGTTGTTGGCCTCTGGTGGGGGCATGGAAAGGACTCAGTTATCTGTAAGGGGCTGGCCACTGGGAGTTTGACCATGCTCCAATGAGTATATAGACAACACAAATTGTACTTGGTGTATTTTTTTTTGGGGGGGGGGAAGGTGGTGCACAAGTGTGGGAGGTTGGACCTGGAAGGAATGGGAAATGAGTGTGATCAGGATGCATTGTATGAAATTCTCAAATAATTAATAGAAATATTATGTTGGCAAAACAAACAAACAAATCTCATTTCCATATACACTTTGTTTCTGTTCACCTGTCAGGAGCAAGAGGGGCTTTCTGTAGGTTTGATTTGCATTTCCTTAATGGCAAGCATGGTGAATACTTTTCATGTCTTCTGCCTTCAAATTCTTCTTTTGTGAACTCTGTTCATCATTTGTCCCCTTATTAAATGACTGGCTCTTTAGCTGTCAACATTTCTGGTTCTTTTTTTACTCTGGATGGTAACCTTCTCCTGGAAAACCGTTGCCAAAGATTGTCTCCCATCTTCTGGACTCTCTCACACTGTTTCCTTTGCCCTCCAGAAGCCTTAGGATTTCATATAATACTACTTGCCACTTCTTGCTGTTACTTCCTAAGCTATGCCAGTATTTTGGAGTGTTCCCTGCATTTTATCCTTTTGTTCTTTCAGATTTTCAGATTTTTACATTAAGAGTGTTTTATAGGATGAGAGAGAAATCTAGTTTAATTTTTCTACGTGGGAACAAGACGATGTCTTCTCTCCAACATAGGTATTTCTGAACCTTTTACACCTTTATTGAAAATCAGACACATTTGGTTACTGTTTATTTCCGGGTCCTCTAATCTACTTGTGTATGTGTCTATTCTTATGCTAGAACCATGCTGGTTTTCTTACTATGCTTTGCAGTGTATTTTGAAATCAAATCTTTTGACCTATCCAACACTGTTGTAGGTGCTCAGGACTGCTTACGCTATTTGGGATCTTTTGCAAGTGCGTTCTGTATGAATTGTTTTCTCTATTTTTTCAAAGAATGTCATTGGTAGTCTGATGGGGACTTCATTGAAATTGTAATTTGGTTTTAGTAACATAGCCATTATAACTCTATTAATTATGCCAATTTATGAATGAGAAGTCTTTTCTTATAGACAATATAAAGACTGATGAAGGGTTGAATTTAGCTCATGAACTGTAGTTTTCAAATACCCTAAGAACATGAATCCAGAAAGTAAAATGCCTAAGCTTTGATATTGATCATGTCACTTATCAGCTCCATAGTGCTNGGCAATTTGCTTAGAATCTCTTGTGCTTTAGTCTCTTCTTCCATAAAGAATGACAATCACATCCCTGCTTAACAGCTCCATTGGGGAGAATTCTTTAGTCAATGTGTGTAAATCAATAAAGAATGATTCTAGGTACACTGTAATTCCAATAGAAATGTAAGTCGTTATGGTGACATGATGACATAGTGTTCAAATTAGTAAGATGGTAAAAATAATAGAAATTAGGGCATGGAAGAGAAAACTTGATGATGATGAAGATGTAGAGGTAGCAAGAACACAGACATTGAAAGGGATTATATGCTAACTTGTTTGAAGACAGTTTTGTGAACTATAATAAATCAAATTTAGGGTGTTAGGACAAAGAAATAGTTAGATCTGTATGTTTTGAAATATCACCTTGGCAGTCACAAAATGCATAGATAACAAGGGTAAATGGCCTGTAAGACAGATCAATGAAAAGACTTTTGTAATGGAGCAGAAATAACTGGAGAGTCACTTCTTAATCTTAGAAGTTGAGGTCTCCCATCAATACAAGTCATGAGAGGTGGTACAAAACAAAGTTGAGCATCCAGTGCAGCTCTGGACAGCAGCCATTCCATAAACCTGCAGATAGCAGGGATTTGTGATTTGGAAGTGGCCCCTTGCCAAGCTAAGCTCATCAGAAGGTATGGTTCTGCTGTCTGTGCTGTTACTCTCTCCAGATCTGATGTGTCTATACACCTAAGTTTCCCCTCAGGCCCCACTGTAGGCCACTGGGAGCCTCTGTCAACTGCACTCCCTGTGCAGCAGAGTAGCTCATTAACAACTTTTTAATGAGGTCATAGACAGTGGCTGCTCATTAATAAATTGATTGTCTGCAGCCCCAGAGACTAAGGAAACTGAGAACAGAAGTCAATGACAATGGCGCTCAGCCAAAAAGTAGCTGCATCAGAGTGAAAAGAAAGAACTTCTCTTGGCAGACTCCCAGACTTTTACTGTTGGACCTCTAGGGTCCTTGTAGGTCACAGAGACTGTAATTCTGAAAATATAGACCTGGAGGGACCAGGACCTTGGTGGGATGAAGGGACGACAGAGCCCAGGCTTGCAGCAGCTCTTGGTCTAGAGAGACGCTTGAGGAAGTCAGACGCTCTTCAGGTTTCCTGGAATGCTGTGGAAATATGATGTTGTTCTCAGAACTGTTTAATATCTTGTCTTCCCTATCTACAGATGCTCTTGTTGTTTCCCCTTCATATTCCAGTACAGACTCTTTGTTTCCTAAGTCCTTGTAGACTGTGTTCTAGGGGTCCACTAGCCTTCTTTCCTCCCTTGTGTACATTCCTCAGACACTCATTCCCAGGGTTGCAGTGAATCATTCCTCTGGAGAGAAATCTCAGGAATTGGCTTGTACTTCCTACAAGGATCAGTGGTGGAGCCTACTAGTTGGTCTGCCTGCCTGCAGTAATGCTGCAGGTTTATACATCCTTTAATGCACTCTTTTTAGCTGCTCTGAATGCTTTCTAAATTTGAATATATCAGTCGTTATCATGCACAACCCCATTATCACACTCTTCATATCAGAATTAAACTAATGTTCTTAGTCTATCATAAAAACTTACTCACAGTTCAGTTCTGGCTTCTTTCCAATTACATTTCTTATTACATCCAGCCATTAGTTGAATGAGCAGTCAATTATTGTCATGCCACAATTGCAACATAGGAGATTTATCAGATCTCTTCCTTTTCTAAGGGAGTAGTATTGATTAAAGGCACTAACTTGCAATTGATGCTAAATATGGGCTACATCTGTGTAACGTCCCTCACAGGATGGACAGAAAGTACAGAAGAGGACAAAGTAATAAGTACCAGAGCCTAGANTGAAATCCAGGAATACCTACCCCAAATACTGTGTTCTTTTCAATGTAGCTTATTCTGTTCTAATATAAAAACAGTAACAGGGAGGAGGAAAGAAAATAGTAGCGCCTGATATAGGATATCAAAAGTCTTCAGGTGAGTCAGAAGGAGAAAAATGTACCAAAGCCATTAAATACAAATAGTTGAACTATTAATATACACAAAGAACTATTTCTCTGAGGTCATGGAACCTAAAAAAATATATTCATTTTATAAATAACACTACTTGGAACAGAGTGGTTCTTCAACAGAAAGTATATTTTATTATCACATTTTTGTGTCTTTTCTCAGCTTTCCGTCTACAAGCCCTTCCTTTTATCCTGTTTACCCTATCCCAAGATGACTCTAACATCTTTAAGATTCAGCTCTAAGTTTTCCTTTCTATGACTGCAATTTTACTCAGCAAATCTGGGCTCATCCTCCTTTATACACATCCTTCTTCAAACATTTTGTATGGATGGATAGTAAAAATTAATTACATTGTGCTGTATTTCATAGATACAGAGGATATAGTGAGGTCAGCTTATCACTATATCTTTATTTCTAACACTAAATCTAGTGTAACTCCAACACCAGAGGATCTGATACTCTCTTCCAGAAGCTATGAATACTACACCCACACATACACATAAACATATGTTTAAAAATAAAAATCTTTGTTTAAAGTAGATTTCTTTATCAACATTTTGTGCTCCTCTTACAAAGACAACTACTATTTACTTCTTATAGATTTTGTAGATTTCCTAATAATGTTTTGTTTATGTATTGATGGTTTTCCTTTGATAAAATATATGCAGGTGTACTATAGCAATGCCTAGACTCTTCTTCTCCTTTGCCCTATATATTTCTATGTGTTGCTGTTATTCTGAGAGTGTGGTGTGGGTTGGGAGCACATGAATGCCATGACAAACACGCCAAGGTCAAAGGGCAATTTTATGGAGGTGAATCTCTCCATCCATCCCCTTTTACATGGTCTCTAGAGATTGAGCTTGGGTCATAAGGCTTCCCCCAGAAAGGGCTTTTACCCCCTGAACCAAATCACTGGCTTGTTTTCTTGACTTTTTAAAAATGAAGATTTAAAAGAAATTACAAGTTTTAGACTTCCAGAAAAAGTGTAGTGGCACAACAAATTGTATTGACCCATATGCCTCTGCTGCTCACACCTATGTTAACTAAAGTCACTGTTTTAGTCCTAAATCCTTAGCTTTCCTGTCATTTTTTTTCTATTCCATGATCACACTTAGGATGTTCCTTCACATGAAGCCACTATGTCTCTCACTACTACTCTACTACCACTGGCTGTGCCAGTTTCTCAGACTTCTCTTGAGGAATTCTAGGTGGGTATTTTGAAAAATGCCTGTGTTCAGGGTTTGTTTTTCAGTCTTTCATATAACAAGGCTGGGTTTATGACTTTGGAAAGAAGATTTACAAGATTAAAGTGTCATTGTCATCACATCCATCAAGGACACCTTATCCACATCCTAGGGCTGTTGATCACCCAGTGGAAGCAGTGTTTGTCAGATGTTTGTTATAAAGTCTCACACACACACACACACACACACACACACACACACACACACACACACACACAAACATTTCCATACTGTACTGTTTATGGGCAAAGTCACTGTTATGAGCCTCCAGTCAGAAGGTGGGGAATTTCGCTGAAAAGGGGCTGGAGTGAACCTGTTGCCACACAAGCTTGAANACTTGTGTAAGGCATGGTACAGTGGGACTTCTGTAATCTCCTACTGTGAAATGTGAGGTGGAGACAGGAGAATCCTAGAGGCTGGAAGGTCAGCTTGCCTGTCAGACATAGAAGAGAACAACAAGGAGACCTTTCCTCAAACAATGTGAAAAGCAAATTCCAACACCTGAGGTTGTCCTCTGATCTCTTCACATGCATCTTAGCACCATACATCTGCACACACTACACACATGCATATCACACACACACACACACACACACACACACATGAAAAAACCCAAAATGTGAGGTATTATATTCTAACACTTGTATTAACATAAATTCTTTGGAATCTTTCTGCAGAAGAAATGTGTTGATTCTCTTCATTTTATTTTATTTCCTTACCCAATCATGTATTTACATCTATATATACTCATGCATTTTTAATCTTTATTATTTTCTATTGCTACTTTGATTTGTCCCAAAATTATTACAGCTTTGGCTATTGAAAGCTCTTTGTGGGTGGAGAGGTGGCTCAGTGGTTAACAGCATTTGCTGCTCCTCTAAGGGATCCGAGTTCATTTCCTGGCACCCACACTGAGCATCTCACAACTGTTCCAGGGTATCTAATTCCTTTGGCCTCCATCACAACCTGCACTCTTATACACATACACACACACATGCACACACACACACACACACACACAATCATACACACTTACAAATAATAAAGATAAATCTTTTAATATGCTATATTTTAAAGCTCTTGGACATCTGGCATCTGTGCCTCTTTGACATGACCCAATAGTGACCTCTCTTTTCTTTCCTTTCTATTTTTAATATTTTAAAAATTATTAGTTCCTTGACAATTCCATGCATGTATATAATATATTTTGATCATATTCAACAATTCTTTATCCCCTCCACTTAGCTTCTGTTATGAAATATTTGTTTAACTATGCAAACATGTGTTGCATTTTTTATGTTGCAGAATATTTAACTATATAAAGATGTGTTGCACTTGTTTAATTATGTAAAGATGTGCTTCTACTTTATCTTGCCTGCCTAAGGCACTTGATTGGTCTAATAAAAAGTGGAATGGCCAATAGTGAGAGAGGANGTATAGGTGGGAGAGTAAGGGAGGAGGAGGATTTTAGATTGGAGAAAAGAAAGAAAAAGAGATTCCAGGGAAATGCCAGGGGCCAGACAGACAGACATGGAGGAAGCGGGAAAATAGGACATACAGAATGAAGGAAAGGTAAGAAACCCTGAGGCAAAACATAAATGAATAGAAACAGGTTAAATTAAGTTAAAAGAGCTAGTGAGACAAGCTTAAGCTAAGACTGAGCATTCATAATTAATAATAAGTCTCTGTGTCTTTATTTGGGAGCTGGTTGGTGGCCCAAAGAAAATTCCAAATACAGGTTTTCTCTCACTCCTTCTAGATGTCTTCTTCTTCCCAATAATCTTTCTACTTTTTTAATGACTCACTTACTTTAACTGGAGTGGCTTATACAAACATTAGTACAAGGTTACCTGTGGGAACATGGGCAACTTGCCAGTGGCTATAGTGCTGAAAAAATTATTCCTCCATCCTCCAGCAGCCATTAACATCCAATAGCTCCTAAGCTTGGATATGGCTTGATAAGCCCCTTACCACCTATTCTGGAATGTTGAGAGGCTCNGTCATGTGCAAATNGTATACAGACAACATCAGATTCTAAGTCCATGAATGCTGTGGCCACATTATAAGGCGAAGACAGCATTTCACAGCACGCCTCCACATCCTCTAACTCATATTCTTTCTACTTCAGTTTCCACAATGTTCTCTAAGCCTTCATGGGAGGGGGTGATATCAATATCACATTTAGGAATGAGAATGAAACACTCACTTATTCTCAGTACTTCAACCAGATATGGATCTCTGCATTTATTTCTATCTACTGAAAAAAAGGAACTTATCTGGCCACACCTGAGAGTAATCTATTGGTATAAATATAAGCATAAGAACTAAAGAGTTAAAAGCATATATTGTTCTTGAAGGAGACCCAGGTTCTGTTCCCAGAACCCACACAGTGGGTCACAACTGTCTGTAACTCTAGCTCCAGGGCATCTGATGCCTGCTGGAGTCCAGTTCCAGATGAGGGCAGGGTCTGAAGATGGGTGGATGCAAGAGCGGTGAGGGAGGAATCAGACACAGGATGCTTCTTAGTTTNCAATGGATGAATCAGACAATGGATACTTCTTAGTTTCATTTTAGGAGAGATGGACAGAGAGCAAGCATACAGGAGTCATCCCCAGTGGTGACTGGGTCCCAGTAGAGGATGTAAGGAGTCGGCGGGGNAAGGAAGTGAGCCAGGCCATGGTGGTGGGGAGAATCTTGCAGCCTGACTGACTAGTAGCCAGAGTGCTTCTTTATTTATACAGAATTTAGTAAGCAAGGATACATTCATGATGTTCCAAAACATAGATTATATCATTTTTGGTTTTGGACATATGTTTCATTTCCTTTTGTTCATCTTTTAGTCATCGTTAATAAACTATGACAGAACAGAGTTATCATTTCCAATCATTTTCCCCTCAAGTTTTGTCATCATTAATAAACAGAGTTATCATTCTCACTCATTAACCCCATAACCCAATTTTAAGATTCTAGAGGAATATGACAGCCTGTTCTCAAGCTTGTAGCTTTGGTTGCTTCAAGGACACTAGACCAAAACAAAATCTTCAAGCCACCCTCAGCATTTTGCCATGTCCCAAGCAGTGTATTATTAACTCTTTTTCCATCAATCCAATCTTCCCAAATTTTATAAATATTAAAAGTGCCCCAAGAATGCAACAGGCAGAGATGAAAACCAAAGGTGGCACAGCAGCAATCANGTAGCTCAGCTTTGCTGGATCTTTGTCAAGCAGCTGTGCTGGTTTTACNACATCTGCCATTCCATTCAGATATGGCTGTGCCAGATGCCCCCTTATGTCCTCCAAGGAAGACAGACATCCACATAATACCTATCTACTTGCAGGCAAAACACTCATACACATAAAAAAATAAGATAAAATAAACCTTTAGAAAGCAGTTTCACTTGCCCACTTAACAAAACAGCACTAGTTTGTGTCCCCATTAGGCCTAGAGGTATTTTTCCCAGCCGTGATTCGTTGAACCAGTACATGTATACATGTATACAGTACATGTATACAGTATCATGTATAAATTCCTACCTGTAGATTAGGACTCAAATCCTAAGCAGACTATGGTTGGTTACTCACATAACAATTGTACCACTATTTCATCAGTGGGCATGTCTTGCCTGGAAGGTCAGTATTGTAGCCTGACCTTCCTCTTCCAGTAGCCTGCACAGCACTTTACAGCACTATGAAAACGTGCTAGCCAGGTGGAAGATTCCAGTTAAGTTCCAATTTGATTTCCCTGTGTTCTGTAATCAAAGCATGGGGTGTCTTCAGCGATAAGATGTTACTGTCTGTGGTGGTTTGAAAGAAAATGGACCCCAAAGGGAGTGGCACTATTAGGAGGTGTGGCCTTTGAGAGTAGGTGTGGTCTTGTTGGAGGAAGTGTGTCATTGTGGGTCAGGCTTTGGGGTTTCTTTTGCTCAAGTTTCACTCAGTGTGACACTGAGACCACTTACAGTTGCCATCTGATCAAGATATAGCCAGCACCATGTCTGCCTGAGTGCCACCATGTCCTGCCATGATGATAATGGACTGAACCTCTGAAACTGTAAGCAAGTCACCTCAATTAAATGTTTTCCTTATAAAAGTTGTCATGGTCATGATGTCTCTTCACAGCAACAGAAACCCTAACTAAATACTGTCTAAGTATGGTGGGCAACCAAGAACATTATCAATAGTCCATATTGTTTGGGGTGCCTCTGGGGCCTCCCTCACCAACAATTCATAGGAAGATATCCCACTCCTGGCCCTAGTATTTTTTTGTTTAATATCCTATGGCTTCTGGGAGCAATATTGTCTATCCATGTATGGTACCTCCTTTGAGAATCTTTTTTTTTTATTTTATTTTTCATAAGAACACAAAGTAGTGGTGTTCTTTATGGAATTTCATTCATCCTTAATTTTAGTTAATTCTATTTTCTACCATCTCTTCTCCTCCATATCCTTGCTTAGACTTTTCCACCTCCAGTTTCTGCCCCCTACTTTCACATAAAATATGTAATATTTCATTTTNGTTTAGCATTTGCTTTCTGGACCATCAGAGCATCTAAGCTCATGTCACATTTCCTACTCAATCCTGAAAATAGCCATTACTTCAAAGAGCACTAATTCCTTTCATGGAAAGAAGACATTAGATGAATCTGAATATTAGGTTGTGGTGGTTTGAATAAGAATAATCCTCATCAGCTCATATATTTGAATGCTTAGTCACCAGGGAGTGGAACTGTTNGAAAGGATTAGAAGGATTAGGAAGTGTGGCCTTGTTAGAGTACGTGTGGTCTTGATGGCAGAAGTGTGTTACTAGGGGTTGGCTTTGAGGTTTCAGATGCCCACACTAGGCTTTCTCTCTCTCTGCTTGATTCCTATGGATCAGTATGTAGTTCTCAGCTACTGCTCTAGTACCACATGTGCCACCATACCCCCACTGTGATGATAAGAGACCAACCCTCTGAAACTGTAAGCAAGCCCCAAATTAAATGTTTTCTTTCATAAGAGTTGGCTTGATCATGGTGTCTTTTCACAGCAATAGAACAGTGACTAAGACTCAGGTCTTCATCTTAGTTTTTTAACATATTAATATATATTTACAGTTATTAATTTAAGTTTATAAACACTCCTCTTGGTGGATTTAAGATAGTTTCTATATTATTTTGAAATTTAATGGTGCATTTTTATGGTATTGAAATTTAAAATACAATTAAGATTTTTGCTTTCTGTAGTAAAATGACTTTAAAAGCCTCAAATTAAATGATTTAATTCTGCCTTACCTGGTAAACACCAAATGGCAGATGACACAGGTGTAGTATAGACTGCAAAGAATCCGGGAGGGATATTGGCTTCTACAAAGGTCTTCTGGGCCATGGTCAGTGTAAGAAGAACTTCTAACCAGTCTTATTAATAAACACGCGGAACAAGAAATAAGGGTGAAAATCTGACAGAGATCAGAGGAATTAGGAGCAAGCCACCACTCACCAATGCTGCC
>LZPO01118672.1:3470-16562 GCA_001675575.1 Neotoma lepida | reverse complement strand
AGGACTCTACCCACAGTTTACTTGCATGCTCCCTAAACTGAGAGTGGAGAAGGGTTTTAGCATTGTTTTTACAGAGTCCAAAGGGGAATGTTCCAGTGTGCTACAGGAGTCGTGTTCACAGCACTTTCACTTTTGTTTACTCTTTATTGTGTCTTCCAACATGTTGTGACCTTACTTAATTCTGACAACACATGAAGTAGGAGCTAGCATGCTCAGGCCCCATTTTGTAGATAAGGAAACAAACTAAAAGTCCCAATCACTTGTCCTGAATGTCAGTCAGGACTTAAGCTTGTGGGTAGCTGGCTCTCCCTCACTGCCTCCATAGTAGTTACTGAGATGAGGTGAGTGTATGCAGGCAGATCATATGGACATGTCCGTGCAGTAGAGAAATTATTTTAAAGTATGTCATGGGTATCCATGTAGACAGCTGGCTTTGTGGTGATAGCTCAGCATTGTGAGACCTCGATTCTCCTCTAAATCATTAGGAAAAGAGAATATGATAAGCAATTTTAATGTGTTTGATATTTCTTTGCACTTTCATTTATTAGTCCCACCGGATTTTAAAGTCATATAAAGTATGTTTACAGTAAGATGAGCTACATCCTGAAGTATCAGAGCAAAAGGCAAACAATGTTGAATTGTCAGAAATGAGAAGGCATTATACCCCAGTGATTCTTTTTTTCAGTCGTAAGCTGTAAGTTAAAATCTGGTTACCAAAACAAATAGAGAAATATGTCCATCATGTTGCCCACTTACCCATGGGTGAAGCTGCACTGCTGCTTCGCTTCTACTTCTCTACTCTTGCTCACAGCAGGTTTCCTGGGAATTATTTCATGACCCTGACACTACTCCTCACCTTCCAGTTGTTCTTCTTTCTCACTGCTTTGTCTTTTCCTTAAATGTTTTGTTGAAAATAACGTGTTTACACTGGGTGTGTTGGCCTTTAATCCCAGCACTAACTAGGGAGGCAGAGACTGGTAGATCTCGGCTGGTCTATTTAGTCAGTTCCCAAGAAAAGAAAAGAAAAAAAAGAAAGAAACAAAAAGGAAATAATGCATTTTAATGGCTTTTCTTTTTTCAAAGTACTAGAAGGCCTTTAATGGGAGAACTGTAGCTCTGGTACTCTCCACACTTTGGATTTTTAAGTTTGAGAAAAAGGTCTTGCTATGTAGTCTAGTCTGGTCTCAGACTTTTTATGGTCCTCCTTCAGCTCCAAGCAGTGTGCCACTGTGCCCAGGATCTCCATTCTGTTTATTCCACCCTTGGCATTGTTTTTCCTTGTAGTTGCTTTTGTCTATGGAAATGTTATACTGTGTGTGTGTGTGTGTGTTTAAAGATATATTTATTTTTATTTTGTGGTTATAAGTGTTTGCTTGTGTATATATATGCATACCACATATGCAGTGCCCACAGAGGTCAGAAGGTGTCACTGGATCCCTAGAACTGGGGTTACAGACAATTGTGAAAATTGTGAGCTGCTGTGTGGGTGCTGGGAACTGAACATGGGTCCCCTGCAAGAGCAGCTAGCTCTCGTAACTGTTGAGCCATCTCCAGTCCAGCCCCATGTAGTGTAATAGATAACTTTTGGTACTGCCTGTTTACTTCATGGTTTATTCCACCCTTGGCACTGTTTTTCCTTGTAGTTGCTTTTGTCTATGGAAATGTTATACTCTGTGTGTGTGTGTGTGTGTGTGTGTGTGTGTGTGTGTGTGTGTGTGTGGTGTTTTAAGATATATTTATTTTTATTTTGTACACATTAGCTCTTGTGTACAGCCATCTCATTTCCCTTGGAGGTCCAGCACTGCAATTAAGACTGCAGACCCCATTCCCCATTGTACATTACTAAAGGGACTGAGCATCTCCTAAAATGTTTATTTAGCCAGGAAGTGGTAGTGCACACCAGTAACCAGCTCTCAGAAAGCAGAGGTAGCTAGGTACCCAGCAGGATCCTGCTTCATGAGACAAGCAAAAAAACAATCTTTATAAAACAACATGTTCACTTGCCATCTGAATTGTGTGTGTTATATTTGTACTTATACACAAAACAATGTTCTTGATGAAGCCTTGATGAAGCCATTGGTATATTCTTACATTGGGCTGTCTCTTACTTTTATTATTTGTATGTGTGTTATGTTCATGTGGGGAGTGCATGTGTACATGGGTATGTGTATATGTGGGAATGCACATTTGTGCACAAGTATGTGGAGGCTAGAGCTTTTAGGTTGCATGTTTTTCTNAGTTACCTTCCACTTTATTTTTTGAGAAAGGGTCTCTCACTGAACCTGGAGTGCCTAGATTTGGCTAGGCCTTCTGACCATTGAGCTTTAGGGACCTGCCTGTCACTGCTACCCCCATTTCTCAGCACTGAGGTTACAGATGAATTTGTATTGATCTGCACTCATTGCTATCATTGGACACATAGTGTNTGTAGACAGTTTTACTTCTACTTTCACATGATATATACATGCATGATTTTGTATATTTCTGTAAACTCTAGGGCCCACAAATGAAAGAAAACATGTCATACTTGTCTTTCTGAAACTGATTTAATTTGCTTAATATGACTGTCTCCATTTACATCCATTTTCTTGCAGAAAACCTGATTTCCTTATGACTGAAAAATTCCTATCTATACATACACCACAATTTCTTTATCCTTTCTGCTGATGGACATGTAGGTTGATCCCATAATTTAGCTCTTATGAGCAGTGCTGCAGTAAGCATTGATGTACAGGTGTCTCTGTGATGTATTGACTTGGAGTCCTTCNGATGAATATCCAGAAGTGGCATGGCTGAATCAGGCTGGTAGCTTTGCTCTTAGGTTTTTGAGGAACCTCCATTCTGATTTTCATAGTAGGGGGACTGGTTAAAAAATCCCCACCACAATTAAGAGGGTTTTTGTTTTGTTTTGTTTTGTTTTGTTTTGTTTTGTTTTTTGCTCACATCCTCGCCCGTGTCTGTAGTTCTCTTGAGTTTTCACTGGAGTGAGATGGAATCTCAGTGTCTTTTGTTTGTTTGTTGTTTGCATTTCTCTGATGGGTACAAGTGTTAAACATTTTTTCATATATTTATTGGTCATTCATATCTTTGAGGAGTGTCCACTTACTTTATTAGCTCATTTAACTGCATTGTTTGGTATCTAGTTTTCAGAGTTCTTTGTATATTCTAGATATTAATCCTCTGTCAGATCTATACCCAGCAAAGATTCTTCTCATATTTTGTAGACCATTTCTGTGCTTGATGAATTATTTCCTTTGCTGGTCATAAGCTTTTACTTTCATGAGCTCTTGTTTGTTAACAGTTGGCCTTATTTCCTGAGCAAATGGAGTACATGACAGAATCTTCCAATCTCAGGCCCCTTACTCTTCTTCCCAGGTAGTCCAGGACCACTAAGACCTCTTCCCACGCTCTAGNTACGCTGTGTTTAGTTCTGTGTTTGGAACCTCATAAAATGTTTCTTAGGCCAGCAAAATGGATCAGCAGGTAAGGGTGCTTGCTGCCAATCTTGACCACCTGAATTTGATCTCTGGAATCCACTTTGTATGACAGAACCAACACCCACAACTTGTTGTCTGACCTCCACACATACCACGGCACATATTTGAACACACACACATAATTAATAAAAATAAGTAAGTATTGTTTCTGTTGTATATGTCAGTATTGGTTTATCACTTTCCCTGTCTTTAATTAATTAGGTCTCCGTCCCTCTGCCTGGACTCAGTCTCCTCCTTTAGAATTTCCTTTAATGTGGCTTCATTGTCGGAGGACAATCTGAGTTTATTTGAAACTGTTTTTCTTGGGCTGGTAGCTCTGGGGTTAAGGCACTTGCCATGCAAGCCTAGCAACCCGGGTTTGATCCCCAGAACCCATATACAAGTGGAAGGGGAGAACTGGCCCTACAGAGTTGTCCTCTGACCTCCACATGAACAGCTTCATACGTGTGTATGCACACGTGATTTTTAAAGTGTGATTTTTTTTTATTTATTTTTTTTTACAGAAAATCTTTCCCTTTGGCCTCCAACTTTTCTGTTGTTGTGCTAAAATGTGTAATGATTGTCTGTATTTTGTCAGGCTAGCTGAAGGGACAGAAAATACATATTTGGATGTGTCTGGATAAACTATAAGCTGGCTGTGTAGTGTCCTTGAGTGTCCTCCAGGTATTGGGGTGGGGCTGAGAGTCTTATAAATGTCCATCCTCTCTCATGAGAACTCTGTAGACCTCACTGTAGAAGACCTCTGCTTCCTCCGTCACCTGCAGATGGGAAGATCAGGCTGGCCTGACAGAGTAGGGTATTCTTTGGAAGCAGCTTATGCAACTAACAGGGATTTTCACTGCCAGGGGAAAGCCATGGCTCAGAGGGGAGCCTAACCCTGCAGGCCTGCACTGGGGTACTCCTGGGTCAGGGATGTGAGCCCAACCAGCTCCCAGCTGTTCATCACCCTACTCACTCTTGGGTCACCCACAGTAATGACAGAGTAGCTAGTGCCATCGGAAAATTCCAGCTTCACTACCGCAGAGTCAATTTCTTATTTGTCAGTTTATTGTGGCAAGTGGGATTTTTTTTGTTGTTGTTCCCAAATAGAAACAGCTGAACTTTATTTGCAATGTTTTTCTTTTCATTCTTTTTTGATCTATGTTTTGATCGGTAGTCCTTGATGTGGGTTTGTTTTTAATATATTGTTTTTATTGGGGGAATTGGGTGGGGACAGGCATAGAAAGAGAGCCCAAGCTGGGTTGTTATTTGTATTTTATGACCCCCCCCCACTCTTTAATCTATCTCATGTCTAAATCCCCCCCCCTTGTGTTGAAAGACATTTGTTTAAAAAAATAGAATTTACTTACATGGAGAAATGTAAGCCTTTATAGGAACAATAACATGTAATCTTTTGCTGGGGAAACATGGTATAGCGGCAGGTGTGTCTGCTCTAGGGTCAAACAGACCTGGACTGGCTTTCTATCACTTCTTCACTCCAGCTATCTCACTGACTCTGAGTCTCTACCATGCCCTCCTGGGTTGTAGTGACTGAAATGGCATCATGTGTATAAAGCACCCTGCATAACCCCACATAGCTCCTTAGCAAGTAAGTGTTCTTATGCATATTTTTATATCTTATGGCTCTTATGTCGTTACAAGAAAGGTAAATTTTCATGTGTGATTGCTTTAAGTCAGTGCTGATACTCCAGTAATGATATTTAGAGCAATATGATGAGTGAGTGCAGAAATATTGCCAGAGGCTCCTCATTCAGAGAGAAGCAGGTCTCCTGCTAATGAGGCTTCAGCAAAGCTATCTCTTGGGGGAGAAGCATGAGGGCTGCAGAATGCCCTAGACCCCTCCCTTTCAACATTCAGCAATATTAGTTCATGAGGAATCATAGCCCTTACTGTAAGCAGTAAAACAATAGAGCTTCTAGAAGGAATTGTGGGGGAATATGATTGTTAACACTAAGTAGACAGAGTTCCTAAACAAGATACCAAACTCCCAGTTGGGAGCACTAGCTGTAAAAGAAAGACTGAAACATTATTTGCCTTTAGTATATCTGACTTTGGACTTGTGTAATATGGCAAGTATTCTATAAAACATGTAAGAAAAGATAACTCAGTTTTCAAAAACAGGCAAAAGACATGGCATGCTACTTCACAAAAAAGAAATCCAGTGGCGTTTAAAGAGAGCTCTACAGTAAGAAGCCTCTATCCACTAGCCCATCCCAGTGGCTGGGGAAGCAAATGATTGATGGCAGGGGCATGCAACAGCCTGAGCTTTACTGCATGCTGTGGGGTGTAGATTGTCAGTGTTGGCCCACACTGATGCATGTATACCTACCTGCTGTATGAGCCAGCAGTGTACATCTAGGTGGATCTCCAGTGTGTGCATGTGTCTAGTAGCAGATATGTGCCAGGATTGTCACAGCTGTAGCATTTCTAAGTATTCTCAAGTTGAAATAAACTAGTTAACGTGCTTGTGCCTGTCATGGAACATAGTAAAGGAAAATGAACTGCTGTGTGCAAGAGATTGATAGTTTGATTCGCATAATGCTGAGTGATAGAAACTGGATGGATATAAAATGCACCTGTGCAATATGATTCCTCTGAGGTAGTAAACAGAAGAGTGATTATGGGAGCTGGGGACATGAATATTGTTAGAAAGGCATGTGGGGACTTCGGAGGTACTAGCCATGTTCTAAATTTTAATGAGGAATATATAGATACATACATAAGAAAAAAGTGATCAATATGCATACTGTAGGTGTGTGCATTCTGTTGCACTTCATGCTTAAATATTTTAATCCTTCACTGAGTGTTTTCTGCATTACACATCCTGCCTATCCATTGTCTTGCAGAGTTTTCTTAAGAGTTGGGAATAATTGTTTCAGTTTTACAGATCAGGAAACTGAAGCTCAAGAGTTGAAGTTGCAGTCAGAACTCCCCCAGCTCATGTGTGTTGGGGGGCCAGGGTAACCCTAGGTTTGTCTGACCCCATGGCTAAATCCTTTGTCCTAATTAAAAAGTCTAGATTCCCACCTAAGCCCCCTCTCTGCTTGGATGACATGCTTCTTTCAATGGTGTTTTCTTGAGGAAGAGATGGGCACAGCTGTATTGCATTAATCCTGGTGAGGAGCATGTAGTACATAGTAATCACTTGATAGAACTTGTTCTGTGTGACCTTAAGTAGTGAGTTAGGGCAGCAGCTGAGTGTTAAGTTGGTAGCCATTTTAGGATGTATTTCCAGCTCNTTCACCCTTGTAGACTTGAGTTGTATATGTCTTCTCCGGGAATTGCTCCATGATCACCNTTTGGTCGAGTCAAGTGCCTCAGTTTTGTTCTCCATGGTCCCTAAACAGGTCACATAAAGCACCTTTATTCAGTTGACCTTTTCTGCTAGAAAACCAATCCCAAGTGTCTTTATGGTCCTGTACCCTGAAGTATATTCCTTTTCCTGGGGTCCATGGATCAGGGACTATGACCAAAATGTGTTTCAAAGCACCTTTCTGTTTGTAACATCTTAAGTAATAGGTAAGAGAAGCCTTTTTTGAAAGTGAGAAACCCTCAGTGAGCAGGGATGGTTTCTGCAGCACTTCACAGTTTTTAATTAGTCTTGTGTGCACAGCACTTCACAGTTTTTAACTAGTCTTGTGTGCGCAGCACTTCACAGTTTTTAACTAGTCTTGTGTGCGCAGCACTTCACAGTTTTTAACTAGTCTTGTGTGCGTTTGGAACCCTGCTTTGGGAAACTGGAACCGTTTGTACCATCTATTTATTTATTTATTTAGTGTCCTTCCTGGGACTGTTATAAAATGCCCTGACAAAAGCAGCTGAAGAGAGGAGGGTTTTGTTTTAGCTTACAGTTCAAGGAACAGTCTGTCATGGCAGAAGTCAAGGCAGCAGGAGCTTGAGACAGCTGTCACATTGTCACAGTCAGAAAGCAGAAAACCGTGTGTGCTCCTTCCTGCTCAGCTTCCTTTCCGAAATGAGTCCACATTCTAGCCAGGGACTGAAGCCACCTACCCCAGTTAACCTAGTCAAGNCAGTCTCTTCCTGGCATGCCCCAGAGCCCAGTCTCCCGGATGATTCTAGATTTTGTCAAGGTGACTGTTAACCCTAACCACTGCAGCCACATCTTGGTGAATTTGAGAATTCATGGAATGCTTTTTTTCTGTTAACGTTTCTTCATGAGGAGCCCAACTTGTGACAGTGACCAAAGGGAACCAGAGAGAAGCCATGGAAGGGAGGTTCCACAGGCTGTGTTTGTAAAGGCTGTTCACAGACCACTGCAGCAGGGAACTGTGGACTTGATGCTCACCAGTGAGTGAAGAATCTCACATACCTTTCTGCTTCCACATTTCTCTGTGCCCAATCTCAGGGACATCTCAAGGGACACAGTCCTGACTAGGAAATGTTGTTGCTAGGGTGTGTTTCCTGCTCTGGAGAGGGCGCTCTTCCAGTTGTTGCACTCAGTATTAAGCAGCTGAGCAGCACTCAGACCTTGTTCCATTGTTGAATTGACATCAGAAACCAGAATCTTAGCAGTACTGCTTTCCTTAAACCTCTACAAGTTTTATCCACAAATCAGTTTTTATTAAAGGTGTAAAATCTCACTGGGCATGGTGGCATCCACCTTTATTCTCAGCTCTTGGGAGGCAAAGGCAGGTGGTTCTCTGTTTGAGGCTGACCTGATCTACATTGTGAGTTCCAGACCAGCCAGTGCCACATAGTGAGACCCTGTCACAAAAATAATACAAACCAAAAAGTGTATAAATTCTCTTTCCCTTGCCTACTGTGAGGAGATAATGTGTAAATTAAACTTTTCTGTCTGCCAAAAGCTAGCACCTTATGGGAAGGCAATGAGCAAGAACTGGGCCCCTGGCTGGGAGTGCACTAGTGACACTCAGCGTGTATCCTCTACCTTCAGGCTCCCTTAACAAGGTTGTGGGTTACTGCCATGTAGATGGAAAGTGAAGACCTGTTTGTGTAGCATTGCTGTTGGTCTGGCAGTGGCACCCAGAACTTTGAATCCAGAGGACATGGACGTGCTGACATGTGTGCTCTTTGAGAAATGCAGGCCACCTTTCCTTAGGTTGTGATTTTTAAAATGAGTTTATACATCATTGTATGAACACAATACAGTGTTTGTTAGCCAAATATGGTGAAAGAAGTTCAATCAGTATTCCAGAGTTGTGTTCCTCCTGACTTTATCTTTCCATGTGGAGTCCTTTTTTTTTTTTTTTTTTTTTTTTTTTTTTCTTTTATCGCTAAAGTCACTCAGGTTTTAGTGGTGTACAGACTGCTGTGTACTCTGGCCTGTCTTTGAAATGGCAGTAAACGTTGTGCATAGAGGCACGATGGATCATTCCTGATTGGCCTGATAACCCTTACTCTGGGGAGCAGGAGTGAACCAAGCTCTGCTATATCTGGTTTTACCTCGATGGAAGGGTTTCCCAGGCTGATTATCACTTCTGTCAAATGCCAGTCCATTGGGTGTTAGGTCATAGATGACTGCTTCTCGCCTTCCTTTCGCCTGCCCAAGAGTGGTGGTGATCTGAGAACACAATTCTGTCTTTAAGGAAGTGTTGTGAGAGTGATANAGAAGCTGCGTGCTTGGATGTCCTGTGATCGAATTTCATCCCTGGAACCAACATGGTAGAAGAAAACCAACTCCTACACNGGCTTTCCCTGCTGACCCCTGTGGCACACACACGTACATAAACACATAAAACAAATGTTCTGTTTTGTTTTTTGAGACAG
This sequence comes from Neotoma lepida, assembly GCA_001675575.1. Taxonomy (NCBI): domain Eukaryota; kingdom Metazoa; phylum Chordata; class Mammalia; order Rodentia; family Cricetidae; genus Neotoma; species Neotoma lepida. The sequence continues at coordinate 7,317 of LZPO01118672.1, read as the reverse complement.
GTCTACATCATCCCGGGGACCAGGAACTTTTACATAGGGCAGGCTGGCCTCAGACTTACTCACAGAGAGGTCTATCTACCTTTGCCCCTTGGGACTAAAGGCTTCTTTCACCATACTTGGCTAACAAATGTTTTTGTTTTGTTTTATTTTTAAGAAACTTTTTCTAAATTATATACTCAATATGTTGACACAAATATTTTGCACCTCCCAGTTTCTCTACAATGCAAAGTGCATAGTGTAGTAGAGTGAGTTTTTAAGTCTTAACTTTATATTTTATATTTTATAATTTAACTTTATATTTTAGAACTTTTATATCCAACTTAACAAAAAAATGCACCATGCAATGGCTGCCTGCAGTCGCTGCCTCTGAAGAACTGCTCTCTGGTTCCTAGAAGCCTGTCTGATAGTTATTTGTGGCGATAGTACTCTGCAAGGAAAAGGTCACAAACACGGCAAACCCGCTAACGAGAGTTTTATTGAGGGTGGGGGGACAGAAGGGGAAGTGAGACTAACACTGTCTATACAGGGAATTGTACTCCTTTTCAAAATCACAACCCCAGTCACAAGGAAGCCCAGTGTGATATGTATGCTACACCTATCTCCAAATTGCTTCCAAACACAATGTCACAGGTGCTGTCATCCCACTTAAACAACCTAGGCAGTTCTCTGACCATAGTCATCCCGGTCATCTCAGAAGGTGAAGACTTGCCTTCAGACAGGCTACAGAATTTAGAGTGAGAGTAATATGGCTGCTGATGGATATAGTGCACAGAGTCTGCCTCATAAACAGATACTTCAGTATCAGTTTTCCTACAAAGTTACTGTTTGTGTTTTCTTTTTGAGTTAGCTTCCTGTATTTCAAACAAAGGTGGCTGGATATGTTTAGGAAATTAGTAACATTAAAATTGCTATTCTCAAATACCATTGCCATGAGTAATATATATTTAGTAAGACATTTCAGAGATTGGGTAGCTAATTGCCATAAAGAAACATGTTCTAGGTAACCCTGAGTAATCGCCAGGATTTTTGTCTAAAATGACTTAGCAGAAACAGTCATTTTCTCTGGACAAAACATTGACAAACCACAGCCATTCAAAACTGTTAAATAGTAACTCACTGCTATTTTATCTTTAAAGCCATCATTCCTAGCAGGAAGTGCTGTACTCTCTGTACAGTTGTTTTTCTAGGACCAATATATTAAAAGAGAAGAATATATTTTGTTTGATCCTGTTAAAGGGATTAACATTCTCTTAGATTTAATGAGCAGGCATTCATTATTTCCTTGTGACTAAATTATAGAAGCCAAGTTCTTGGACTATTGAGTTGGGGAAGAAAGGTTACAGAAAATAGTGTGTGGACGACAGAATAAGCTGACCAATAGATGTTGGAGTGTGGCAGGGAGAGAATAAAGAAATAATGACTGAAAACTTCCCATGTTTGATAAGAAAGACAAGAACATCTAAGAAGCTCAGTGACCTCACTATAAAGCCCTTGTAGCTCAAGCATGAGCGCCTGAACTTGGATCCCCAGTACCACGTAAAAAGCCAGGTGCATGTGTCTCCTTTACTAGAAGACAGAGACCAGAGGATTGCTGGGGCTCACTAGCCAGCCATTTTAGCCAAATCTGTAAACTCCAGGTTCAGTGAGAGACCCTGTTTCACAAATAATAATAATAATGATAATAATAATAATAATAATAATAATAATGAAATAAGGTGGAGTGCAGTAGAGGAAGGTAACCTAATGTTGATTCTGGCTTCCATGTGTGCATACATGTGTACAACATAGACCACACCCAGGCACACAAAAAGAATTTTCAAGAGATTCATACTTAGATGCATTATAATCACACTTTTGAAAGACGAAGGAGACTTGTAGAAGTAGCAGGAAAAGAATGTCTTGTAATACAAAAGAAGAAATAATGCCAAGAGAGTCATAAACCTGACAGAAAACATAATAAAATGACATAAAAGTGAATCCTTCCTTATCAATAATTACTTAAATATGAATAGATTCTTTTGTCAAGAGAGTATTTAACAGTAGGTAAAATGTTATCCAGTTATGCTGTCTATAAGAGACTACTTAGATTCAGAGACAGAAAAAGTTAAAAGCATAGAAAAAAGGTAAGCAAGCAAATAAATAATGAGAACTGTGGTGGTTTACATCAGACAAAGTGTACTCTTAAAGCTAAAGGGTTACAGAAGACAGTGAAGGGCATAATACATAGTAATGAGAAATTAACATCGCAAGAAAAGACAAATATAAATGTTCATTGGTAGGGGAGATGATACCTGCACAGGTTAAGCCACCTGTCACCAAACCTGAAGACCAGAGTTCATTCCCTGAGTCTCATTTGTTATATGGAGAGACTCAACTCCAACAAATTGCCCTCTGACTTCCACATACACATACTGTAGCATGTATGCACCCACATGCACACTAAAAAAAAAAATTAAGTTGTTAATTAAAAATATTACAAAGAAATCTAAATATATATATATACACCAAAAGCACATCAAAGTATATGAATCAAAAACTGACAAGTCTAAAGAAAAGAGGGTTTTTTGTTTGTTTTTGTCTTGTTTTTCCACTTTTTTCAGACAGAGTTTCTCTGGATAACAGTTCTGGCTGTCCTGGAACTCACTCTGTGGACCAGGCTGGCCTTGAACTCACAGAGATCCACCTGTGTCTGCCTCCCGAGTGCTGAGGTTAAAGGTGTGCACTACCACCTCCCAGCTCAAAGTTTTTAATGGTTGTCTATTTCAGTACCCAGCTTTGCATAATAGGTAGAACACTGTCAGAAAATGAGGCAGCGCAGAGAATTTAAACAGCATGTTACATGATACACCAACTACATCTACAGCATGTACAGAATGCATGCTTGTTTACCACAAGTGCTTCCTGGAGCATTTTCCAGGATAGACCCTGTCTCACAACACAGATTAACTCTCAGTAGATTCTAAAAGATAATTCACATGCACAGCTTTCATAACCTGATGAAATTAGNTGACCAAAACCAAAAGTTGGTTCTTTAGGTTGGGTAACCTGCATCTACTTGGTTATGAAAAAGGAGAAAAGACTCAAATTACTAAAGTCAGAAATGAAATAGGGACAATACTCTACCGAGTCTATAGAAATAAGAATTATACAGGTGCTGTGATAATTGTATACCTACAATTTGGCTAACTTGAGTGAATAATTTCTAGAGATTTGCAACTGTATCTAAATTGCTAAGGAACGTAGGCTGAGTATACCTGGACTTGGTAAGGAGATCAGAAACCCTGCACCTGATGCCGTCCCTGGTGAATTCTACATTTAGAGAACTAACACTGGCCATCCTCAAACTTTCCCAAAACATTGAAGAAGGAGTAACACTTGTTACTTCATTCCATGAGAGGAACATTACCTTATAAAATAGTCCAGGGCGACACTACAAACCACTATCCCTTGTGAATACTGACATTGAAATCATCAGGAAAATACTAGCAAACTAAATTCAACTGCATATTAAAATACTAGCAAACTAAATTCAACTTACATACACAACAGTCCAGCAAGATTTGTTCCTGGAATGTAGGGATGGCTACTAAATTGATTGTATTGGTAAACCACATTAACAGAACAAGTGAAAAGATTACATGGCTAATTCTGTTGATGTAGAAAAGACATTTGACAAAATTCAGCACCTTTCATGTTAAAAACAGCAAACTAGAAATGCATTGTAGCTATCCCAACATAATAAAACTTTGTAAAAAGTCCATGACAGGCATCACATTCAGTGGCAGAAAACCGAGTACCTTTCCTTATTTTAGAAGAACAAAGCAAGGATGCCCCCTCCACCTTCCTT
>LZPO01118668.1:4410-16632 GCA_001675575.1 Neotoma lepida | reverse complement strand
TCTCTATTTGGTGTTAGAGCACAAACCCAAGGCTTTCAACATTAAAGAAAGTGCTCTAATACTAGATTCCAACTCCATTTTTCTGATTTTTGAGACAGGTCTTGCCATGTAGATCTGGCTGGCCTCCAATACATGATCTTCTTGCCCCTACCTCCAGAGANCTTGGATTGTAGGTGTGTGCCACCACATGGGGCCAAATATTCTTCTTTATATAGACCTGCGTCTAAGGGAAGAATGAGGGAACAGTGGAGGCTCAGACATAATTAGCATAACACTAATATTATGAATTCAGTAACACCCATTCCTGGAATCAAATTCCTGCCCAGAGACCCATATATTTTTTCCTCAGGATCAGACTCCAATCCATAGGCTACAGGAGCTATTCTGTCCCTCAAGCCACTAAGCCTTTGTGATATGAGAGGCAGAGTAATCGGAAGCTAGACTGGGATGCAAGGCTCAGGGAAACTGAGGGGTCTTCCTGAACCTAAACTGGGACTAAATCAAACTTCCTTGTAATAACAGCAGGCTAAATCAATCCCCCAGCTCTTTTGCAACCCGTGCTTTTCAGTAGCTGTAAGCACCTATCAGGCCCCGTTGTGCTCTACATTGCTGTTCTATGTGGTCACAAACAACCCTTGGGATGTTCATTTATAGTTGCACACAGCACAAATTGGCAGGTGGGGTGACTTCAAGGGCTTGCAGTCCTGGATGTTGAAAGTACAGGATCAAGATGTTGTTAGGGTTGGAATCATGTGAGGGCTCTTTGGTGTTAGCCCAAAGACGACCATCCTCTAGCCATGTCTTCACGTGGTTGTTCATCCTATACACACCTATCTCTATCTCCCCTTTTCTTGAAGAACACCAGTCAGGTTGGACTGCAGCTCACATTTGATGGCATCTCTTTGTCTGGCATAACTGGTTAAAGAATGTGTGTGTAAATGTACTCTCGTTCTGGGATGGTGGAGATTTGGGCTTTAACATACCAATTGGGGGTAGGAAGACATATTTCAATAAATAATAATACTCATTATGTCATAAAGATGCATCACTTCCATTTCTCCCTCAGTCTTCACACAGCCTCCTCTGTGTTCCTTCTGTTGACTTATAAAATCACATGTCTTTAGCTTTAGGTTACATCCTAATCTGGGACAATGCCATCTAGAGATCCTTAAGTTACTTCTCTAAAGAACCTTTGTGAAATGAGGGCCCACTTCTAGGGTCCCAGTGAGCACATCTCTGGGGAACTATAATGCAATCCACTGTAATACTCTTTCTGTGGAGATAAAAACAGCTTTAAGCAAACAGTATATTTAAAATTTTTCTGGTTAGAAAAATATATAAATGCTTATCTCGTTTAAAAAAGAGTGTGTTTTCCAAAGCTGGACATACCAATTTCTACTCCTATGTGAGTATGAAAGGAATTCTGTTGACTTCTATCTTGAGGCTCACTAAGTATTTTTTTTTTTGGTTTTACCAATCAAAGATTATTATGGCATTTTATTGCTGCCTTTGATTTGTATTTCCCAAGCTCCTACAGAGGAGATTGTTGTGTGGTGATATCCTTCATTGCATTTCATCTTAGACACAGAAACCCATCGTTAGTATTAGGATTTTTTTTTGCCAAGATTTTTTGAACAATTAGTGACAAGTGTTATTATGCAGTCTGAACTTGAAACCTTGGAATGAAAATTCTGCACCATCAGAAATTGGAAGTGTCTGTCAGAAGTCATCTTGTGGGATGCTAGACAAGTCATTACTCTCAAGAACTGTGGAGAGAGAAAGGAGAGAGCAGGGGGAGGGTGATGAATAAGGAATAAAATTCAGGATAATAGAATTGTCTCTGTCACTCCTTGTATGGCACTTCTAAAAGTCAAGGTTTGGGTTTTAAGGAATAAATTTGAACAACTCTTGCCAATTTGTGACACTGTCATCAGTCCAACAATTCAGGGAGTAAAAATTCATTGTTATACTTTGGCTTGGTACATGTGTCACATAACTGCTTTTGATCACCAGAAGTGTCTTCTGCATACTAAAGTGAGAAAGTTTTAAAAAATGAAGAAGAATCACAAACGCACAATAGGACCAATCAGTGGCTCATTCATCATGCAGCCTTCAACTGTGTTGCCTAAAGAAGGTTCAGAAACTGCAAATATGTGCCATGCCACCTGTGAAATGGCTATTTCCTGCTCTCTTCCCATCATTTATTAGGGATGTAACCAGGCTATCTGGATGACTCAACATGAAGATCCTAGGAAATGAAAAGGCTCTTAATGACAAAATGCCATAGTTGTTGAAATTATAGCAATATTCATTACTGACTCTAGATGAAGCAGTATCTTTTTTTTTTTATTTTCGGTTGAGACAATCAGCTGATCTTGCATATATTGTGGTGTGGTACTTGAGAGCAGAAAGCTTCAAGAGTCCTAATACAACTATATTTGTATAGTCAGAGAGTCTGTGGAAGAAAGGACATGAAAAAATTGTCATCTAGAAAGCCTGATATCATTATTACTAGCCCCTACAGTTAAGGCCAATTTTTAAGCTAACACCAGCAAAATCAACAAAGACATCAGTGTCATCAGCACATTCCAGGGCTTAGAATCCTAAATGAAGGTGAAGTCAGAGAAAAAAGCAAATTCAGCTACAAGGTGTACGAGAAAATAGCCCTATAATGCTGCCTCTAACTCCCAGTAAAAATAACACCAAAATAAGAAATAATAAAACGTTAACATCATAATTCTTCCTATTGACCAAGTATCTGCTGCACATAAGGAGAAAAGCTGCTTTGTTAAATATAAAGACATACTCTCTGTCTTCAGAAACTTAAAGTTCATGAGAAATAAAATCATGTAGGAGAACAGAGCTCACAATAACAACTTCAGGAAAAAGGACTTGCCGTTACTAATACTCTGGATGAAAGAAGGCCTGAAATAAGGATGGCTCCATTTTGCCTAAAGAAATTGAAGTTGTGGTTGGAGCTTTGAGTTACATGGACCAGTTTGGTTATAACTAAAGAAAATCATCTTCTAACGAGAGGCATTGAAAGCTCCCAAACAAAAGGACTATTTCAACAGAAATGTGCTTGNATAGAGAAAAAAAACAATCTTGAGAGGCGCTAAGATTTAGAAATGAACTGTCCGCTCAAAAAGCTTTAGGTGTTGAAAGTTTGGTGCCCAACTGGTGGCACTTGTGAAAATTCATTAGAAAATAAGGGTAATGTTTTCATTAGTGGATTAATCCATCCATAAACTCGATGAATTCATAGATGAATGAACTCCTGGGATATTGGGGTCTGGTTAGAGAAAGGAGGTCACTGAGCATATACCTTTGGAGACTCTCTCTCTCTTTCTCTCTCTCTCTCTCTCTCTGATTGTTTTTTACTTTTTGACCCTTTGAGGGCCCACCATCCAGCTACCAAATGAATACATAGAGATTTATTCTTTGTTATGAATGCTCGGCCTTAGCTTGGCTTGTTTCTAGCCAGCTTTTCTTAAATTATCACGTCTACCTTTTGCCTCTGGGTTTTTACCTTTTTCTATTTCAGTATCTCTTTCTTTATTTCTTACTCTGTGTCTGTCTGTATGGCTGGGTAGCTGGCCTCTTCTTTTCTTACTCCTCAATCTCTCATCCCAGATTTCTCCTCCTATTTATTCTCTCTGCCTGCCAGGCCCACCTATCCTTTCTTCTACCTGGCTATTGGCAATTTAGTTCTGTATNAGACCATCGGGTGTTTTAGACAGGCAAAGTAACACAGCTTCATAGACTTAAACAAATGCAACATAAAAGAATGCAACACATATTTGCATCATTAAACCAATGTTCCACAGCATAAACATATGTAACACATCTTAAAATAACATTCTACAACATTGCTCTCTCTGTCTCCCTCCCTCCCTCCATTTCTCTCCTCCCTTTCTCTCCAACTCCTCCTCCTCNTCCTGCTCCTTCTCCTCCTCCTTCTTCACAGTTTCCATGAAGTGGACAATTTCTCCTTGCACCCTTCTAGAAATAGTGCTCTGCCTCATCACATGCCAGAACCATGAAGCTAAGCAAGTATGGTCTGAATCATTGGAAACCATAAGCCAGAAGAAATCCTTCCTCATTTAAGTTGTCTTTCTCAGATGTGTCCTTTCAGAATGGAAAAGCTTAGTGCTATAGAAAGAATTACAATAATAATCTTCACATTACAAATTATCTCTCTACTACCCCCAGCGAGGCTCCCCATGGCTTCCTATCTACTTGCTTAAAACAGGAAAAAACAAAAACTAAAAACCCTCTGCTTTGAATGTCAAGTGTAAGGGTTGAACATTTGTCAGAACCACAAACAGTCCAAACAAGTCCAAAAAAGTATCCCACCCATAATTGCAAGCTACCCTATAGTCATTCTAACCATTGCCACTGCCTCAATAGCTAACATTGTACTGTTTCCAATCAGAAAGGGGCTAATGCTTCATGGTGGCATGCATGTGCTGCATTTTTATTTTCCACGAATTGGCCAAATTAATATACTGTATTATAATGGTAGTTCTTAAAAGGAAGCATAAATTGAGACCAAGGATTCTGGTTAGAAATTTTCTAGGTCAATTCTTAGTACCCTGTGACCTTGAGATGTTGATTAATCCCTTAGCATCTCAATTTTCTAATCTGTAAAATGGGGCCATAGGATAGCTTCTCTTTCATGGAAATTGATGTATGTTGTAGTACAAAGTATTCATTTACTAATAATTATTGTTATTATTGTAGTGTGATATAGTCTTAGATTTACATATGTGGCTTGAAATAACATAAAAAACACACAAATAGTATGTAAAGGTATATAGCTCTGTTAGGTCCTATGGTAATCAAAGAAAAAACACAAAGGGACAAACTGAGCAAAACCAGTGCAGCAGCAGGCATGTTCAACAAAAACCAAATGAATTTTATTAAGCATAAAAGAATGACTGTAAGGCAAGAGTACCAGGAAAGTTCTAGAATAGAATCAAACTCTCATCTAAAAAATGGTATTTTTGGAACATTATAACCTAATAAATGATACCCTAATTGTCCAAAAACAACACAGCAGTTAAACTCCTTTGATAGTATTGGGCCTGTGGGATTCAGGCTTCAGTTAAATTGTTACTGGATGTTTCCTCNGGGCACATTCCCACTTTGTAAGTCTAGAATTCATTTGTAAGTTTGGATTTAATTTGGACTGTCCACATTATCCTGTCCATCAAATGACTGGGGATGCTATAGTGAGTTCCACTTCGGTCTCTTTCTACCTGGATACCTTTTCTCTTCCTTCCTCAGCTTCTCACATTGGTAAATGAGCATCCATCCAATTTCACCAGCAAAACACAAAACAACAAAAAACAAACAAAAGAACAAAAAACAAAACTGGGTGCAATTCTATTCACTCTCCCCTTAGTTTACACCCTACACCCTCCTCTTCTCCTTCTACCATCTTGGTCCAGTCCACCCAAATCTACTACCTGGGTTTCTTCAGACATCACCATATTTCCAGCCTTATCTTTCCCAACTTATTAAATTGGCAAATAGATGTCACAAAATTAAATGGTGGCATTTAATGTTTTCCCATTGCTTCTAATATAAACTCCAAATCATGTGTCTGTCTCTTGCTGTGCCACTCCAACCAATCCTGTTTATTACTTTTAGTGACATTCCTGCCTTTGTTCTATTTGTCAGGTTTGTTCCTATCCAGGGCCTTTGAAAAAACCCTTCCCTTGGTGAGGAATGTTCTGGAATCTAGTTGATATTATAATCTGGGTAATGGTAAGTATTTGTTGTGCATATATCTTAATGTGTATTTACTTATTGACGAAAAAGAATGTTGTAGTACATACAGAAATATGAAAAATTGTATGAATTAGGTGAATATCTGGCTTTGTGCATAAGTGGAACATTTTATTTCATTCACAGGACCCATCTCTTATCTGTCTCTTTCAACTGTTGGCATTTTGGCCACGTGTCCTCCTTTGCATAGTAACACTGATTATTCTCATGTGTCTCACTCTCAGCATCTCTAGCAAGAAAGGAAGCTGCTTCTTGTTTTTGAGCATTCACACATAGGACCACAGTCACCCTAATGAGACCTGAACATTGGGATCTCCAGGGATGACCAGTTTGAACCTAGTCTTGTTACTTGGTAGTTCAAAAATCTCAGTGTGTCAGCCCAAAGCCATTCTCAGGGTGCAAGGGTAGTAATGTTGGAAAGGTGATTGTTAACAGCAGAGAGAAGAATGGATCCTAGTCAGCCAATCTAAAAGGATGAAATGAAATTAATCTATTCAAATCCATAAACCTGAGTGAATCAAAATGTTCCTTTATCTTTTCAGTGGTACTTTGTGCCAGTGGGGAAGACCTTTTCTCAGCAAGTGAATAAGCAGTCAGAATTTTATATTTCTATTTGGGTGGACATTTTCTTTCTTTTAAACCAAGAATACTTCTCATGCACCCCTCAGATTCAATTATGTTCACAATATCCACTAGAAATCTCTGCAGTGAGGGAGATATTCTCTATCTGGACAGATCCAATAGGGTAGTCACTGACCATCTGTGGCCATTAGGTACCTGAAATCTAGCCAGTGAGTATTTATTATTTTACACTTGAAATTAAATAACCATGTGTGGCAATGGCCATTGAACTGGCCAGTGCAGCCATAGCTCTTTTCACATGTCAGAATTTTCCAAGCCAAGATATTCTGCCAAATCAATTCATTATACTGGGTGGAAATAATTTAATTCATTAATACTTTCAAATCAACTGCTTTTATTTGATCANGAACAATTTTCTTTCATTCAAGTATTTTCTCNCTGTCTTTCATATAATATTCACTGTTTTGCTTTCCCAAACATTTGTTCCTATAGTAATCGCCAGGGCATGTGAATTAATGGGGAGTAAAACACTTAATCAGTTATTGTCCTTGGATATTATAAATACTTCTATTTTATAGGTAAATTTTAACCTTTCTAACCCTCAATTTTTAAGGAAGAGAGAGAAGAATAGCAGAGTCTTAAAGGAAGGGGGCATGCAGCTGGAGATTCCATTAAGAGGAATTTACAAAGTACCTCTTTATGAGATGAATGAGCACGACATTAAAGTACACATGCATAATTTGAAAATAATTTGGGGAATTTGCATTGTTTTGACAAATTGAAATCTGCCCCTCTCCGTGAGGTTCCAGGGAGACCAGATGGTAGTGCCATGTATTGGAGGGGGTCCAAGATTGCTTTTGTGTTAATTGATATAGTGAGCTAAGAAAGGTCTCTGGGGAAAAGTATCCCCAGGTAGTTGATTGCTTTGGAACTCCAACAGAGAGAAACTGTGTCAGATGAGAAGGAAAACATAAGTTATTGCGAACGAATACCTCAGATGGGACTGGTTAATTTTATTATGGAAAATTCAGGACAATGTTTCAGAAAATATCAAAAAGATTTTTTTTTGAGTCAGAAATAGAAATTGGTAAAGAAGTGCAGTAAATTAGCGGCAGCATGCAGGCTCAGTTTGACTTCCCTTTGGTGTGTGGAAGATCCTTTAATGTTAGCAAGTGTGTCTATAGCTGTGACAAGGGGTTCAAGAGCTTCCTTTTCTAATTTTAAAGTGGTGACCCTAATCAGCTGAGCGTGGAAAGCTAGTGGGTTGGGATGGAGCTTGACATGATAAAGGCTCTTAGGATTGCCTCAAAAAGCACTTGCTATTTAATTGGAACATTCACACCTGCTAAATAGCAGTTGTTTAAAATGACACATTGAGAAAGAGATCAACCATTTGGGGGTTTCCAAAGAGAAAGATTCCTGCTTGGAGCAAGCAACTTTGCAGTTTCACTTGATGAAAAACAAAAACAGGGTTTTGCTAAGTCTTAGGGGAGGGAGTGCTCATGTTTCATTCTGATCCTTTCGCAAATCTTTGCAAATCCGAGGAAGAAAGGGACAGAGGAATGGAGACAGGGGAAGAAAGAGGGAAGAACTNTGGAAGGGGGTGCCCACTCAAAGAGAAAGGGAAGCGGGAAGACCTGTTTTATGAGCATCCCTTCATTTGTATGCTCGCAGTGGTTTTACACTTACTCATCTATTCTTTTTTTTTTTCTTCTTTTACTATGAAGTTGGACAGAAATGTTTATTGCAGAAAAGAAAATAAGAGACTTTTTTTTGTTCATAACAGTCAATGACAAGGGCACTTTCCCAGCTCTCGCTATAAGCTTTTTAATACAATTGTTTAATATCCTGCCTGGGATCTAGTGCCTTTTTTTGCATTTCTCTTTTAGCCTTTTTTCGCATAGTGTTCCTGCCATTAAGAGAACGGTTGTCTGACCTTTTTCTAGGAGGTTAATAAAGAATGCACTGCCTTGTAAGNCTGATTCAATTTCCTTTATGTGAGCACACTGCATAAGTGACCATTATGGTATTTGGTTCAGGAGCTCTGTTTTGCAGTGTACCAGCCTTTTAAATGAATGGCCACATGTGTTGTACATTTAGCTACAGAAGGTGAGAAGCAACAAAATAGACTTTCCTGAGTATTAAATCAAATTTCCACACAATGGACTCTCTAATGTGTATGTGAAATATAGCCGGTCATGTATTATTTAGCTGTATTGTATTTTGTGTTTTAAAATTTTCTATCACATATTCAGCTTTAATAAATGCATGAGTAGATGCAATATCTGAGTGCTATATTTTAGAAATTCAACACTTTCAACAGATTCTTCCAACTTCAAAGAATTTAATATTAGTATCATAAAAGGACCTTTGAAGAATAATACTGGAACGTAAGAAAAATGACTGCCTGAGTGTACCCTATCATTTTGAAAGTGTTTTATTGCTTTAATTTCCTGTCTTAGTAGAGTAACAAGCGGCATAATAGAAGATATATTGTTACAGAGTTTGCAATTTATTAGAAAGCTTGAGCAAGTTGAAGACTTTATGTGAAGTGAAAAAGAAAACCTCTATTTAGCTGAAAAATGGAGACGAACCGCATCAATGTTGCAACAGCTTTAAATGGAGTCCTATCTTTTGACTGATAAGTTGTCTCTTCACGCCCTGTATGTTTGCATGAAATAAATCCGTGGGCACAGTCCTCATTCCTTGCTAGCTGTGTGTCATTAGGTTCCTGGAAACCTAATGTTATTTCATTTGTGAGGCGTGTATTGGATGACTGTTGCTATTTGGAATCTCCAGCACAGAGGTACTATTGAAGCAGAAATGACCCAGAACATACATTTTCATTCATTTATTACATTTTTTGCATGCGTGACTGAATTTTAATCCCGAGCTTTGTAGAGCTTTGTCAACCTAGTGTGGTTAATATTAAAGCTTTTTAACCTAGTTTCACAAGCCTCAGTCTGCTCTCTTTGACACAGTGGCATAAAAGCACTGAGAAGGAAGGCGTTTACACACCCAAGTACAGGACATGATTCATTTCNGCAAGGGAAATAGTAGAAATGAGCAATGAGAAGCCAATTAACCTGTAGAAATGGGCTGTAAAATGACCTTATAATTAAATGTGGTATGGGGAAGGGGGTAAGGAAGAGAGGAAGGGTACAATTTAGCATGTTTGGACTTGCTTCTNGTATTTGGGTTTTAATATCCTATAAGGTACTCTAATATGGAGATACAATATCTTGGCATCAAAATCAGAGTTACATAATCATTTAAGAAGAGTAAGAAGTACAGGATCATCATTAGGACTCCTTAATTATGCCACCATTCTCCCACCCCNAAACAACAACAAAAAAAATAGCCAAACATCTGTTCTTAACAGATTGGTTTTTCCACACAACAAAACAAAATGAGATATATTGCCATGTGGATAGTCCACTTGAACACATCAAAAGCCAATTTGTCTCTGATTTTAGTTAATAATGATCTTAGCTAAATATATAGGTCTCTCGTTAAAGAAATGTGTTTATCACTATTGATTATGTTCTAGATACATCCTAAGCAACATGTTTTGTCATGTAAATAATCTAAATATATTGACTGGTGGGGTGTGTGAAGATTTTGTGGTATTTAAATTAGCACACCCAGAGAAACCTCACTGATGTTTAAGCAAAGTGGCCGGACTATGTGTATCCTGACTGAATATTACTGGCCAAATATTTCTAGTTTCTTCTGTTATCTATGTTCATCTTTGAAAGAATAATGATTTCTAAGCTTTATTGCTAACTGAAGCACAAAAGATTTCCTCTGGGCTTGCCACAGACAATCCTCAGGCACATTAGAGGTGTCAACTAGAGTTAGTTCAAAGTGAATTACTTCATTTTAATCATGGTGAGTTTACCAGTTCAGTCGATACGCTGTAATGGCAGAATGTTGGCCTTTCATTCTCCTTGTTCTTTTTCTTCTTTCTCTTTTTTTACCCTCTCTTTTAATGACACCCAGGTCACTTTATTTTATTCTAGTCAAAACTTATGGATTTAACAGCCCTTCAAAGTAATCCATCTTGTTTTATAACACTTGAAGTTCTGTTTGGTAACTCTTTTTCTTCTTAATCCTTGGCTAAAATCTGTTGAGTTGTTTTAATATTTTTTAACAACCAAATGAGTCCTTAGTATGAGGCATTGCCAGTTACAGAGTAATAATGAGTGCAAACTTTTAGATACAAATAAATAAAATGTTGCACCAAAGATTACTAAAAACTAAATACCTCATTGTCATTCTTTCCCAGATGGAAAGCCACAGCATATTGGGCACAGGTATGTAGATAGGGTAGCCATTGGACTCCCAAATTAAAGGATAAACTTCATCATTTGGAATTCACTCCAAATCCTGTACAGGGTCACTTCAGGAAATTCCCAGACAGTGGTGGCAATTTGCTGTCTAGCACCGTGTGTGTGTGTGTGTGTGTGTGTGTGTGTGTGTGTGTTCTCTTATGTGGATTTTTTTATTTACTTAATTCTTTCTGTGAATGTTGAAGATAACAATGGCCTTCTTGCCCAAGATGAAAATTATTTTTCTGAAGCCTCCCTCAGGGACCGTATGTTGTTTTTCCATAATCCTTCTGTTCAGAGGGTCCATTAGACACCAATCTCTAGCCTCTGAAGTTCTGGGGTCCTCTGAATGTTTGTTTCATTCATGATTTCTACAGATGAGGGTCCCCTCACCCAGCACACTAAAGCTCTATAATTACTTTCATTTCTGGGTTCACACAGGTCATGGAACTAATGTTAATAATAATCTTTCCCTCTGGACTTCTCTGTATTTATATATCTCTGATCCAATAACCATGGGGGACATAGAGGTGTATTTTATCTTCATTTCAGTCCTCTCGGTATTGTTTTAGCCCAGGGGGGGATATCAAATGAGGTACAGAACATGGTAAACTCACACAACTCGAGGTCATTAACACCTAATTAGAAACAGCTTAGAGATCCGAATGATTCTTTGGTTAAGATGTGAGAGAAATCAGAAAATGTTTAACTTCTTCATTGCCAATGCTTTCTATATCCCCAGCAGTTGGGGCTATACCTATGCCTCCTGGTGATTTCTTAAACTGTAAGAAACAACATTTGTGTGTGTGTGTGTGTGTGTGTGTGTGTGTGTTCTCTACTTGATTTGATAAAATAAGCAGTCTGTTGAAATACTGTGTAGCAAGAAGACTTAGCCTAAAAGCTTAACACCTAACATACTGAATTAGGAATATACTAACTTTCTTTTACTGAAAAATGTTAATATTAAATCAGTGTGGGTCTAGATAACAACTTTAAACTATTGTGTGATAAGAAAAATATTATTTAAATATGAATAGACAACTCCAGTTTGACCAGTCTCTGAGAAGTTAAATTCTATGTGGCTAACGTGAAAAAGAATGTCTGAAAACGATTACAATCATATACTTGTGCTACATTTTTAATGAAGTTTGTTTCCCTACCTAGCAACTTTTAGAAATTCCTCAAATATTTTGTAAAAATAGCTGTTCCAACCCTTGACCTGCAGTTTCGGGTGCTGAAAACCAACTGAAAAAAATCCATGCTTTTGTCAGTGCTATCCCATTGGAAACCTTCGTTTCTCTAGGAAGGATCTTTACTAAAATGTGGAGAACTACCTCTTGCTTGGGCAATAGACAAATAATGGCTGGACTTTCCCTACTTGCTTCCCAGATTTGCAACTCACTTTCTTCAGGAGTCATGGTTTGTCTCTGTGCAAAGGGGCCTTCCTCCAGAAACCATTCTCTTTTTTGTTTTATTATTATTATTATTATTATTATTATTATTATTATTATTATTA